>VNJQ01004962.1:63763-119190 GCA_008042515.1 Drosophila truncata | reverse complement strand
ATTTATATACCAGGGAGCAAGAAAAGGGAATAATTTATTATAAAAGTATTATTATTAGTTTGAGAAAATCTCTTTAGTTAACTTTTCCTGGCTTTGCAGGCAACTTTCAAGGAAAACGCTTGTAAGATTCTTTTATTAACGAACGAGAGAGTTTTTAGCTTCACTTTACGACAGCTTATTATTATTTTTATATTTATTAAACAATTAAGAAATTTTGTATTTCATTTTACAAATTATTTTAAAGTGTAAAAGCGGGGAGAGGAAAAAAGCGTGCCTGGGTGTGAGAAACCTTTTCGCTCATTGAGTTCTGGACTCTGAACACAATTTTTGCATGTGAAAAGAAAATGGGCTATGAAAAGCAGGCAGGCAGGCAGGCAGGAAAAACATTGATGATGAAGTTGCTGCCAAAGAAGAATTCTAAAAGCAAACTCGGAGGGGCGGCGCGGGGGCAAAAATATGAAATGTTCATTACAGTTGACAAATATTTGCGCTGGCTGTTTGTTGGTTTTTGATTTTTCTGCATTTTATGCCCAGATCGCATTCTATTTTCCTCTGCTATTGCTTGGGGGCAACTATGTAGGTTGACTTGCCACCGAAATACCCTTCCGGGCTCGGAATCCCTCTCCCTCTCCCGCGTCCTATATAGAAGGATGATATTCTTCTGTTTCTGTTTTTTAGCTCTCTCCTGCATGTTGGATTAAACGCATTTGTTGCTTTTTGACGCGCGTTTGTTTGCCGATTGTTTGTTTGTTGTTTCTTCTTTTTTTTATGGAGCGGGAATACCTTTGCTTTATTTTAATTGAAAGTGTTGAATGGGTCGTGCTCCAGTTGCCAGTTAGTTTCTATGGATTTTGTTGTTGAATATTGAATATTTGCTTAGTTTAGGTGTAAAAGTATCACGCTCTCTGTATATATTTTTCTTTTTCTAATCTGCGTTAAATGTTAAAGATTGTCCCCCTTTTTAGGAATTATTAACTTTTTAACTTTCAATTAAAATATACAGAACTCAATTTCAATACAAAGTATTTGAAATAAATTATTAAAACCTACAAAGAAATTAAAGATAGCCCCAACAAGCACTTAAAACTTTATAAACAAGTTTTTAAACCCTTAAAAAGTCTTCAAAACTCTGAAAAAAAAATATATAACAAACAACTGTTGAACCCAAACAACTATTAAAACCAGCCATCCGGCAGGACCTCTCTACTGAAAATCTGCCCCCGGAAAAGCGCAGCAGCACAGTGACTTGTGGAAAACTTTGCTGTTTATTCTCGTGCCTGCCGTCAAATTGGCGGGACAGCTTTAACCCCATTGGTGGCGATTGTATATATAATATATTTTGTGAAAAGAAAATGCACAAGTAATTTTTAATAGACTCGCAACGCTTGGACGCATAATGCAGCCAAGTTTTGGAGGAGAGCACACGAGGTACGGGCCCCAACTTTTTAATACAACTCCAAAGTTGCATTTGCATGACTTAGGCAAAAGTTTTTTGTTAGACCCCCCTCCCCCTTAACCCCTTGTAGCCCCACGGCAGAGTTGACGATCTCGAAGTCGGGCAAATAAACAATTTTTCAATGAAGGAAATTCCCTTTCTCCATCCCTGCCAAAAATGCAAAAATCTTTATAAATATTCAAATTCTTTTGCAGCAGCAGGAGTCAACTCGAACTTGCCTTTTAAAAACTTTATACATATAAACAGTGGGCGGTAGAAAAATAGGTTAGTATTTCAACAAAAATTTCAATCAAGATATAAGATTAAAAAATTTATAATAGATAATTGCTTCAATAGAAATAATATTTTTCCCTTTGAGAAAGAAAGTTGCAAAGAGCAATTAATGTAGTAAATACAAAAATTTCTTTTTTTTAATTAAATATATTAATTCCCCCAAAAACAATTGTCTGATTTTCTTATTCCCTTATTTTATTATGTTGACCGCAGTTGTCTACATATATATTTTACAGGACCTGTGATGTTTATTTTAATTCTCGCTCTCTAGATCCGGTCTACTGGAAGTCAGAGTTATTATATAAAAATAGTCAAGGGAGGTGGGACGGAAGGGGAAAAGTAGAGGAAAGGAGAAAACTTCTGGCAAAAGTTTTTCTTGGCAATTGGAAAGCCAACTTCAATGGCATTTCCCATACGATTCCCTCTGCTTCTGTGTGTATGTATGTGTGTTATTCTTGTGTTAGCTGCAAGTGCTGTGCAAATATCTTTTTGTGTCACGTCTGGAAATTCAGTTAAGAGGTTGAGGTCAATACGAGGTCGAAAACGACAGCCAGGTGCAACGAAGGCAATGGAGTTTCTTTTGGGCGAAATTTCCCAGAATGTGACAATTATTTTTTGGAAAATGCACTTCATTTGTGTCAAGTTTTTGTGGTAGCCTTTTATGATTTATGCAAATGAAGCGGATGAAGAAAAACCAGCAAAGAAAATGTTCTCTTAAATAAGAACACAATAATTCTCTGTCCAATTATGATTTCATTTTGTTTATGGACTAAAACCATTCAATTTCTTTATTTAGTTATCTTTTCAGTAATTTCTCTGTAATTAAAAATAATACAGATATAAAATTATAAGCTTTATGAATTTAGTCATAATTTTCAAGACTCAGACACACAAAAATCGATTAGTTGTTTCCCTAAATAGGACAAAATTCCCTTCGAATTAGGAACCTCCAGGCTTTTAGGCCCTATTGCAATCTCCGGTGCCGCCAAAATCACCGTCACCCACTGCCATCTGAAGCACACTTGTGCGACATGTGCGGTTGGGTTCAGAGGAGTGAATTGGTGGGGTAACCACCTGTCGCGAGCGGAACCCCAATAAATAAGTCGCAGACAGTCGGCGGGAGTGAATGAGAGGCGGCACTGCTCGTAGCTCGTAGCTCGAAGCTGGCACATTTTAATAACTTTTTGACGCCTCCTTCCCTAACACACACACACGCATGTCTTCTTTCGGGGGAAGTCCCTCCCTCGACAGTAGGCGCGCGCGTTTCATGTTATTGAAGTCGTAAATAAAAAGGTTGCCGCCCGGGTGCCCTCGAATGTATGCTACATTAAATTGCGGTTGGCGTGTAAATAAGATTTTCGTGTTAAGTTGCACGAAAGATGCCGCTCGAATTTAATTAAAAATCGTGTGTGGCGGCGACAGTGGCGACGTGATGGGAAAATAAGTCTTTTCTTTTTTATTTTGAAGTGCTCAAAATGCATAAAAGGGATGTTGAATTGGCCTGTAAAAATTTGTTTGTGATTAATGTATTGCTTAGATACGTAGGGGATCCCTAAAAATATTTTAATCGTTGTTAAACAAGGTCATTTCTGTTAATATTTAAACTTTTATATTTATTTCATTACAAAATCTTTCTTTCTAATGTCAGAAATTACTTTCCCTTTCAATTTAGGTGCTTATTATGTTATTTTTCCAATATGCACTCAAAATCAATTAGATTTAAAAACTCTCCCTTTTTATTGTCGCTTTCCATGGCACTCAGATTGATTTTATTTGCCTGGCAAAGCCCCCTTTAGTTATTTATTTAATTTGGAGCAAGGACCAACACGACGAAAGTTGCTACGATTCCCTCTGCTGCTGCTGCTGCTGCTGCTGCAGTAAACCGATTTTGCGAAATTAATTTATAAGGTCCTGGGGAAGGCTAGGCTAGCAAGGACGAGACTGCACAATTGGCTTAAATTGTTCATGAAATGCAATGAAATGAAGTAAGAAAAAGTCATTTTAATATTGCGGCATTTGCGGCACAGCAAAAGGAGGGAAAAGGAAGAGCAGAGGGCAGACAAAAACGGGTCAAGGATGCTGCCGCGCTGCTCGGAAAGGACAACGCCGGTTGACAAGGCTCAGGCTTTGGTTTTTCCATTGCCCACCTCCCCCCCCCCCCAGTTTCAGCCTGCTTTTCTCGGTGTGAGCGGCGGCGGCCTCTGCGGATTTGCAATTAATGTTGCCTTCAACTTTGGCCCCACCGCCTTTTTTTTTCTGCACTCGCGCCACGCCCACATTGTAAATTTGCTTAAATGAAAGTGCGAGCGCGAATTTAATTAGAATCCGCTCCTTGGGTTTGAGCCTGGCTATCTGCTGGATCTGTTTCACTTGGCCGGGTCGAGGCTGGGTCTGTTCCCTTTGCTATCTATCCTTTTCCTTTCTTATTTTCAATTTTTCCCGAGAAGCTAATTGTTGTTGTTGCCGCCACTGCAAGTGAAGTTAATGTAAACTTAAGCAAATTAGTTGAATTAACTAAATGGGCCAAGCATAAAGAAACACTTTAAAATCGCTTTAAATTGAGGTATTTTTCTGCCTAAAATTATATTTTTGATACACTTTATTATATCGGAAATACATCACAACTTCCTATAATTAATTAGAATCTGGAATCTTTATGTTATATGTTTATTTAAACATTGGCATTGGTTTTATTCCATTTTTGTTAGCTTATTAAAACCCATGTTTTGTTTTCATTTTTAAACCATTTAAATATTCAGATGGGTTCTATGTAATCTCTTCCTGTTTTTGAACAAACTGCAACAAATAATCTTTGATTTTCATTTGTGTGTGATAAAAAACAAAACATGGCCAATGTTAAATTACAAAAACCCGTTCCCTGCATATTCTCGCTGTAAAAGTCACCCATCAAAAATATTTTTACAATCCGGCCAACAAACACTAACAGAGAAACATATATAATGTTTCGTGGTCGACGTAGGCAACGGCAATTGAATAATATATGATATAATAATAAAAACTAACACCAGGCAGGACGATAAACGACAAGCGAAGGCTGAAAAGGAGTGGAGAAGGAACCACAACATACAGGCAGCATAAATAAAATAAAATACGGCAGCCCATGAAGAATGAAAAATATAAAAAAAAACATCGAAGGAAAGTGGAGAAAAAAACATATTTACAATGTTTATTGTTGTGCTTCGCTGAGCGCAAATACATTTCGTATGCAAATACCAAATGTGATTCAGTATGCAGCTCTCCGCTTTCCCTGCATGCGTGAGTGTGTGTGTGTGTGTGTGTGTGTGTGTGGGCGACACACATGCATTTGAAAGTGGGAGTGAAAGTGGACCTTAACACACTTTCTAACCAGAAATCGAAGTGGATTTTATGGAGTTTGCCTATCCCTGGCCGGAGCTTCTTTGACAACTTTGCGTTTGGCTTGGTCCTGGACTAATTGCTGCCGTTTGGGCCAATATCCTTGCCAGAATATGGTTCTCCTTAGTCACCTTTTTGTCCTTCTCTATTTCGAAAGCTCAAACTCTGTGTTAATTCAGTGCACGTGTTGAGCTCATCCTTGGCACTGTCCAAAAAATGGTGAGAGTCTTGAGAACTATTGGTTTTTCTCTTCTTAAAAAACATTAAAAAAAATATGTTAAATAATAAAACGAAAAATAAAATACTGTTCTTATATTTTGGATATTTTAAATTTTGATATATGAAACTTCAAGATAATTTTGGTTCAATATTTAAATCGATATTTTATCGAAGACTACAAAACTGGTAAAGTACTTTCAGTTTCTAATTAGTTTTCTAATTTTCCTAAAAATGTATTATTTTAAAATTCAAAATACATCAACGTAATTTACTTCTTTATTTTTTCCGCAAGTGTAGCCTAGGGAAAACTGGGACGCATAACGCAGAACTAGATCTAGAGCCCCGAACGAGACCCTTCACCGCCTTTTTCGCAACAGCTCCTGCCTGCTGCCCTGACCCGCTTCCCCCAGTCACAAGTTGTTAAAAACTAATCAATCTTTCAAACTTGACTAAAGGTTTTGCCTTCGCTTTGACTGACTTTGACGCGCCACGCCCTCAAAAAACCCCCATCCGCCCACTCTTGCCCCATATATGCGTGTGAGCTTGTGTGTTCCAGTTGTGTTTCAATTTTTTTTTTCACGCCAGTCGCGTTTTTTGTTGCTGCCGGAAAATCCAGCACTAGTTGGGCCTTAAATCACATTCAGTTGCCAGAGGGAACAAGGGAAAGGGGCACCGACCGACTTCCCCTGCGAAGTGTCAGTTGTGCTTTATGGAATGTTGCCATTGACACTTCACCGATTGGAGGACCCACCACCTCCTTCGATTAGCCATCGATTGCCACAACCAATTTGCGGTTGATTTCTCTGAAGGTTACCTCGCCACTCGATCCTCTGGGCTCTGCGGTTTGATTGATGTGCATGTGTGCACACAGGTGTGGTGTGTGTGTGTGTGGTGTGTAAGTGTGTGTGCCAATCTACCTATCATAGCCAAGCGACTGGAAACTAATTGCTGAATAATTGCACAAAAGTAACTTTTAAGTGACTTCAAGGTTTGAAAATAAATGTGATGATTCATTAGTTCACAAGTTGGGAGTTTTAGTCTTTCTAAGCATTGGATACCTTTTTTTTTGTTAAAGCATTGGGATCTCATTGGAAAATCCTCCCACATTTAGAATATTACTTTTAAATTAAATATCCAACTTCCCAGAGCATTTAGCATTAATGTTGGCTTCTCTACTTAGCCAGACGTACCTCCTGAAGTGAAAATGCCAAACTGCACTTTGTTTCCAGCTGAGAAAAGGTATTATTATTTTTACAATAAAAATAAAGTAAACATTAACGAAGGGATTAAGTGGAAAGCAAAGCTTAAGCACCATTTTATCCTTGGAAAGAGCTCATATTAAATATTTTCCATATATATATATAATATATTTTAAGTGCCCCTCAGTTGAATGCTTCATCTTGGGATCAAGCGCATTTTTTTCGGCGAGTTTCACATTGCAATTGGCAACTGCTTTGGCTTTGGCTTTGCTTCTGGCTCTGACTCTCGGTCTTGGCATCTCGCAAATTGCTCAGTGAGCTGCTAAACATGCCAAACAATGCTGAGAGTTGCAAATTGAATAGATATGATACAGCTACCCGATTCCGATTCAAGAGCACATTTGCTTATGCACGGCTCTGAGACGAAATACGGTTTTCAAATTTAAATTTAAATATTAAAACTATTTTGACGATGTTTTTCAGTTTCAAATTAATTTTTAAACCATGTCTTCATCTTATATATAGGTTCCTTATAACTTAAAATGCGTAAATTCACACAGAATAATACAAAAATTTGCATGCAAATGAAAATATAAAACCAGGTGCAATATGCATGATTTTAATCTGTATAAAAATCTGGAAATAGTTTCTGTAAGCAGCCAAATGGTAATTCTTTCAAACACTATTATTGCGAACACAATCGTAATATGTAGTTCATTCTTACGCGATGCTTATGTGGAGATAAAGAAATATCTGGCAACAACACAGCCAAATTGTTGCCAAAGCCGCCGATTGTCAGATTTTTTCGGGGGCTCAGAGCTGCTCTCCCTGTCTGTTCGTTGGTTTGAAGCCAGAGTGAGCGAGCGGACGCGCGTTGTGCATATCCTTGAAATAACAAGTTTAAAGGCATGCGCCATTCCCATGCCAGGATAACTGGATTCCCTCTTTGGCGCCATGAATTCGTTGGCACATGCGAGCGGGAGGGGATCGACGGGGCGTGAAGGTAGTTGCTGATTGAGGGATTGAGCGTAAAAATCGAAAACAGCGGCGGCAATTTTCACGTTTTTCACGCATGCCACTTTTGCTTTTCCCCCCTCTTAAATACCCTTTTTGTGTGGCACCCAGCACTATTCCTAAATTTTATTAAGAGGAACTAATTTTTATGGTATTATCTGTTACACACGTAAATATTTTCTTTTTTGATCCAATTAGGGTTAAATTTGATGTATTTTTTGGGCTTTTCCCCTATATGTTTTTGGAAAGCGAACTTACCACATGCAATGCATATTTATTTCCTTTATAATCGATCTTCTCTCCTTGAACACTGTGATTGTTGGCTGTAAAATTTAAAAAATAGTTCTAATAACAACAATAACTCAACAACATCTGCCTTTTCTAGAGAAGTTTTGATAATTGAAAAGAATAAAAAGAACATTTTATGTTCAATATATTCATGTGCAAAAAATACTTTGAAATAAAGTTTCCAGGCAGCTGATTTCGATGCCAGAGCAAACACAATTCGTGGTTCCTTTTTCCTTTTGCTTCTTCAAGTCCATTGTTGTTGTTGTTCTGTTTTCCTTATTTTTGGGAAAAGAAGGGAAAACAAAAATTACATTTCGTTACCGTTCGCTCCTCAATGGGTTTTTGGGTTGGTTTCGCTTCGTTTTCCAAGTTTGGGTTTGGGTTTGGGTTTTCGGGTGTGGATTGCGATGTGCGGTATTCGAATATTGACAGACAATATTTTTGTGCGACTCGGGGAGAAGCGTAGCATATTTTTTGGGGCTCGCTGTGAGTGCGAGTGCGGATGATGCACGTTGTAAAACTACAGTCAACGTTGGAGGAGCATGAAATCAATTTGATGCACGCTGCTTGGTTAAGCGTTTTCGATGCAATTTTTATTGGCAACTGTTTCGCCGGTTGGCTCTTCATCGCTCCTGCTCGTCCGGGACCTCGTCCTCTGCTCTGCGCCTGCATTTTATACTCGTTTCCCCCATCGACGAACCTCATCCCATCCGCTCCTCTGCTCCTCAGATGTTGCCGGCAAATGAAATAAAATCAAAGTATCGCTGCAATTGCGTCAATTGTGCGAGTGTGCTGCGCTCTGCACCGGAAAAATATTATAATTAGTCTAAGAGAAATATTGAGAGCTTCGAAAAAATAGAAAATGATTTGAATTGTTTAAAAATTGTATGTAGAAGTTGAGGTATTAGTTTTTTTTTTTAAATGACTCTTTAATTCTCAAGTTCTTGTGGTTTTTCTTGGTGTAACACCGACTTGCCCTGAGCCCCATACCATCTTCTGCTGGAAAATGTCCCCTGGTCCTGAAATCACTCGCTCATCCCCCGACCCCGACTCCGACCCCGACCCCTGGTCTGCGCTACAGCCGACTTGCAGCGACTTAATTTCAAAAGCTGTTACGGCAATCAACGCAGCTGCCTGGGGCGCCTCCGAAGTGGAGGCCAGATAGATGGGCTTTCCAATAAAAGCGTAAAGCTTTAAGTTGTCCTTACCAACGACTGTGTGTCCTTTATTGATCGAATCGGGGTTTAATTGGAGCATTTTATTAGTCCTTTTACAGTCCATCGATTTTCGGAATGGTAAAGGGTTAGCCGAAGCTAAAAAACTTGGAAACTTAAGTAGATCTACAAGTAAACTTTAGATGATAATCGATGGCAAATAAAAATAATTGAAAAGTTTAAATCCTTTAGTTGTAAAGATTTAAATTTGTTTTCTTTTGGTATTATAATTTCAAATTTAAGTGTTAAAAGAAAGAAATAATTTTAGAGCTTGAAGAGGCATCAATCACATAAATTTTTTTTCCTTTCCCCCACAACTATCACCTTTTCTGTTCTGGCACTTTGTCAGTTTGACAATTTTCAAATCAAGCAATTGTGCTAAAATATATAACATGGCACTATATAACCAGTCCAGAACAATTCGGATCCGGATCCAGGGAACATTCAGCCAACCGCAGCAACCGCAGCAGCAAAGATTACGCCCCGGTTTTTCCACCCCCTGGATGACCTCTATGCCCACCTTCCTTCCACGGAAGCACCCCCCCGTCTGGTTAAGGTCAAATGACAGTTGTAGTTGGTTGAGGTTGTTGCCTGCTCCCCTGCCTTTAGCTTTTCGCCAGGTGTAAATTATAACGCGCATTGTGAAGGTGCCAGTAACAGATCCAATTCCCAGCCAATCTACACTAAAGGAAATTTTTTTTGTAGCAAAAATTTAAAAACTAAGGAAATTAAAATAATAAAATGAAAACTAACTTCAGATTTCGATTAAAAACAGGGTTCTCTTGCTTGCAAGAGAAAGCAGAAAATATATATAGGAAAAATCCAAATATAGCGGTATTTTGCAGAGCTCTGACTTCTTTTTCAACATCATTTTCTTCCAGTGCTCCCTGTCATCTCTCTCTTAGCGATCCGAACCGCCCCTTGTTGTGGTTTCACCTGGTAAAAAGCCATCCGAACGTCACAAAAAATGACACTTAGCGCGCCATGATGCTGATTTATGGCTTAGGCAATGAGAATTTATTGACTTGGCAGCGGGTCACCGTCGACATTTGTCCCTTCACCCCTCCGAATTTTCCACCTGTCCCAGCTCGTTCGGTTCACCGCTTGCAGCCACATAAAGGGCGGATATGCCCTTATAATCCCAGGCAAATCTTTAAATCATCATCAGCTTTAAGGATCTCAAAATTGATTTGAGTGGCAGAGAGAAAGAGAAGAAATATATATGTAGATGAAAATCGAAAAAAACAATTGCCTGAAAACGAAAAACTTTCGTTGAAAACTTTCGAAAGTCGCTGCTCGCTGCACAAAATGGTAAATTTTGCTATTTATATTTATTCGGAAAAGGCGAAGAGAAAGAAATAAAAGGCAGCATTGAAATGGAAATGATTTGCAAGAACCTTTTGCCCCGCTGTCTGTCTGTCTGTTTGTCTGCCAGTTTTCCCTGCTTTCCATCTTTTTTCTTTTTTCTTTTGGCGGGGCACTTTCTCCGCCCCGAAAACGTGACAAAATTAAACCAATAAAATGGATGAGAACGAGGAAGCTCAGCGACAGCATATGAATCAAGAAACAGAATTGAGAAAGGTGCAATGGAAGTGAAAGAAAGGTTTTACAATTTTATTTACATTATATATATATATCTAAAAATAAATAGAATACCCTTTGTTTATTTAATAATGTATTAAAATAATTAATAAACAAAGTAAAAGGAACAGAAATATAGTTTTTAATATTTGCCTTAAAATATAGGTAAGTGCTTTTGGTTTATGAGCCTTCATTTAGCATTCCGCTGTCCTTTCAGAGCTTTTTGCTCATATAGCTAACAAGCAGGCTTTTAAAATGGCAACTAAAGACTCTTCTGTTCCTCTCAAAGTAAAACCGAAAGAATAACAAAAAGTATGGCATAGTTTTCTGCTTGGCAGCTGTTCTTGGTTACCTTTTGCTTTTATATTTATTTTTTTGCAGCACGAGAATGCTACCTTTAGCCTCGCAGTGAAAAAAAATCATGTATTAAATTATAAAATGAATAAAATAATTATTTATTGCATATATGGACTAGCTTCTAACCTACGCAACCAGTATCAAAAAAACTGTAAATCATAAAAAATTATTATAATTTCGATAAGATATAGAATTGCAATCTTTATTTCATGTTGGCAAAGAATTCAAGAATTAAAATTATTATAATTTCGATAAGATATAGAATTGCAATCTTTATTTCATTTTGGCAAAGAATTCAAGAATTAAAATTATTATAATTTCGATAAAATATAGAATTACAAAAAGTATGGCATAGTTTTCTGCTTGGCAGCTGTTCTTGGTTACCTTTTGCTTTTATATTTATTTTTTTGCAGCACGAGAATGCTACCTTTAGCCTCGCAGTGAAAAAAAATCATGTATTAAATTATAAAATGAATAAAATAATTATTTATTGCATATATGGACTAGCTTCTAACCTACGCAACCAGTATCAAAAAAACTGTAAATCATAAAAAATTATTATAATTTCGATAAGATATAGAATTGCAATCTTTATTTCATTTTGGCAAAGAATTCAAGAATTAAAATTATTATAATTTCGATAAAATATAGAATTACAATTTTTATTTCATTTTGGCTAAAAATTCAAGAATTGAAATATCCATAACTAAGCCAAAAAAACCTTAATTTCCAAACGGAAAAATATTTTCTGGCTAGAATTTATTATTTTAACAAATAAAACAAACAAAATTTGAATTAATTTTTTTTTTAATTATTTTTGGAAATTTTCACATGGCGTATACGCAATGTTTCGCTTCACAATACGTATACGCAACGTAAATTCAAGCAAAGAGATATATATGATTTATAGGGTCGGGTCTTAACCTTCTGACTGAAAATATATTACCCTGCAAGGCCATACAAAATTAAATAAATTTTAAGGATCTTTTTATTCCCGAATTATTTTACTTTTAAAATATATTATCTTAATTATTTTACTTTAAAAATATATTTTCATATTATTTTCGTCTGTGCACTCCTCCGACCGAGTTGAATGGACCAAACAGCCAGCAGCCTTCGCCTTGGCACACATTTTATGTTTTCGCCCCATCCATTGTTTGCCTGGGCGGCCGTGTGTATGATGTGGAAATTAAATACTTTGCTTGAAATGCTATCCCCGACGACTGTCGAGCGCGGAGGCGTGGCAGCAGGAGCAGTAGCACCCGCTGGAGGTTTTTGGTAGTGACAGAAGGACAGGCAGGCAGGCAGCCTCATGACAAGGCAGCGAGGCAGCTGAGCTGAGCAGCAACTTGTTAGCTCCCCTCGCCGGCGCTTTCACTTTTGCTGGGAAAATTGTGCAACATTTCCGAGATGCCTTTCTTCTTCCTGCGAGTCGTTGTTGAGTAATTAAAATGCAAAGCAAAGTGCAGCAATTTGAGCCTAATTATAATGGCAGAGCATAAAAGTTGCCGTGCTGGTTGGGAATCAGCAAACAGAGAATGGTTTAACCGACATGCCCCGACAATGCTGCGGCTTTCGCCGCGAAACATTTTCAATTTCGTTTCGAGAAATTGAATGTCACTGAAAATGGCCGCAGAAAAGTGTGGGGGAAAAGTGGGGAAAATCTGTGACTGTGACCTGACCCCTCTAGGCAGCTGTTCTAGATTTTGTGGCCCGCTTTTCCTTTTTCGCGCTCTTCATTATAAATATTTTTTGCATGCACACTCAACATTTTAATGCAAATATTATATAAACTATGTATATGTGTATGTAAATTTGGCCAAAAATTACTGGAAAGCCACAAATATGCGGCAAGGGTCAAACATTTTTTGGGGTATAAATATTTAATGTGCCATGAAATGAGTAGGCGAGAAAGGGAAAGGGTTCCTAACGAAAGTGTCAGTCGAGTTGAACGACGCGTTGCCCTCTTACTCCCAATTCGCTTCGTTGGACAAGCAACCAAAAATTAATGGCAAACTGAGAATGTTTGAATAATGAAATCAGATTATAATCATTAAAAATTTGTCATATTTGAGGTTTTAGAAATATTTAAATTTCAGCAATACAGGTTTTATTAATACATCATTTTGAATAAAATAAGTTTAAAGTTTTGAAATATTTCCTCATCACATTCATTAAAATAATATTGTTTGTTACCCACTTAGGTATTTACCTTTTTCGCTGCCCCTCAAAAAGTTCTCCAATCAAATTCATCACTCTCGTTCTCACCTGACCAAGTGTTGGCCTACCTTAACCCACCCCCAAAACACCAAAGTTTATTTGATACTTTTTCTAACATTTATTCCTCTTCTGCTGTTGCTTTCCCTTTTTTGTTGTATTTATTTACATATATAAAGTACATTTCAGCTGAGCGAAAACTTGCCTGGAAAAGTTGGACTTGTTGCACAGTTTCTTGACTTTTCCCTGGGATTTTTCCTGCCCGACGCAGTAATTAATTGTGTCCTTTCTGCGAAGCAGCATTTATAAATATACACGCAATGTATACTTTTTCTTTTTTGTTGCTTTTATTGTAACCACAAATTTTTACAAAAAAAAAGACAGACGGCGCGAGGGGGCTGAGTGGGAAATGTAAACAGCTTGAAATATAATTAAGTATGCGTCCTGTTGAACCTTTGCGGAGGCAAAAGAACAAAAGTTTATTTTTTCTGAATTATTTTTGTTCTTCTTTCCTGATTCGCTGCCGCCGTATTTCAAGTTTTAATTTACGCATTTTCATGGCAATCAAGCGTAATTGCAGCTGAGCGAAGGACTGAGCCAGAAAAGTCGGCTGAAAGTTTAGCTAATTTACAAAGGGGTTATTTTCTTAGTGTCGAAGAAGTTTTCCATATTGATGAATTTATAGAAGCTTAAAAAAGATGATAAATTTCATGTTATTTTAACAAATTTAATTTAAAAGTTTAAAATCCAAACGCAAATAATAAAACAGTAAGTTTCCTTTGTTTTAATATTTGTAAGAAAGATAGAATTCAGTATTGCAAAATAATTTAATAACAATATGATTCCCAACATAATAAAATAATAACCAAAAAAAATGATAATTTCAAAATCAGACCTGTTGCTGCAAATCACGACGAACGGTGCAAATTATGAAGGACAATTTGGAAAGCTTGTTGACTACTCAAGTGGAACGTTGGAGTTTTTTTTCCAGGATAATGTCTCTTCTTCCCCCGTTTTTGGCTAAGCATGGAATCCTGCGAAATGCTCTCTGGCGCAACTTTAAGAGCTTCAGTAATTTTTGGATGTGTGTAATTGTCACAATTGTTCAAATGGTTAACATTTTTCTTGTTTTATAATTGTCTCTTTTTTTTATTTACTCACTTTAAGCCTTTAAGGATAACACACTCTTAAAAGCTTTGAAGCTAAGAGAATTATGAAGCTTACCCTCCACAAAACTCCCTTAAGCTGCTCTCATAGTTGCTCTCTTTATTCAGCGCAGTAAACATTTCTGGGGAACCCAAGCTTTTGATAAGGATTTTACGCCAACAGCTGTTTTGCCGGCAGAGCTTTTAAATTTAAGCATTTTGATGGAATTTAAATTGAAATTGAAGGTAAATTGAATGTAAATTGAACAAGAAATTGATTCGAAATTAGTTTTTGACTAAGTTTTATGAAGAATTTGAAAAAGGTTTAAATAAAATATATAAATAACGATTTTTGCAAAGAAACTAATATTTAAAAAAAATATTTTTGGAAATTAAAGTTTTTAATTGTATATTTTTTGGTTACTTCTGCTAATTTAATTTTAGTGCTAAGTAATTAAATTTATTACAAGGATTAACACATTTTTATATCACAAATCCTCCTTTACACACTCCGAAAAAAGCACACCTTTGACAATTGCCATTTCCACATGGCGTATACGCGATGTTTCGCTTCACATTACGCATACGCAACGTAAGCCGAAGCAAAGAGGTAAAGCCAACATCTGCTGCTGCTGCTGCAAAAAACAAAAACTACAAATGCTGTGGATTTACAACTTTGAGTGTTGTATATTTTTGGGGATTCTGTTTATTTCCCAACGTTGTTCCATGGAGTTTGCACGTCTCTTGATTTTGAATTTTTGTTTGATTTCTATTTGACTTTGTCCGTCTTCAGGATTTCTCCTTCGTTTTTCCTCAGTTTTACCTGTGTTCTGTGTGCTTATCTAATGAGTGTTGTTTCTAGTCTAGCCATTATTGTTTTGGCAATGCGAAAAGTTTTGCAACAACAACAACAGTTGTGTCTTTTGGCCGCAAAATGTATGCAGATTGAGGGAAACAAACTGCAGTTTGCAACGCCTCCAGAGCGAAGGAGTTATGTTCGCATTTGGTTAGTTAGTGGACCATGAACTGGAGGCATACATATTTATGGGCCGAGGGGGTGTACGTGTACGTGTGTACGGTGGTTTAACTGGTAATTGAATCAATGCCCGGGACATTGTTTATTAATATGCAATTAGAGGGGCGCAGAAACGTGGACAGAATTTTGAGCCGCCTGTGCAGCTCCTAGTCATTCGATTTCAAAATGGCAACCTAATTAAGCGAAATTAATGCTCCCGCGTATTCCGGCCCTGATTACATAATTAACAAAATGCCTTACGGCTCTGGGCCTGGGCTATAGATTACAGGTAAACGGAATGCCCTCCAAGGAGAGGCGGATTTCAAGGCAGGAATTTCAATTCAAAGCCCAATAAATAGTTGTCAATGGATAGACAGATAGATAACGTGATCATGTGATCACCCTACAGTAATAGCATTACAATTAAATACTTACGCCTTAAATTCAGATTTCCGTATATTCCTTTAGCGACATTTTTTGATAGTTTTTCCCCCTCTTCTATAGTTTAACAGGAGTGCATTCTGTGTCAGCCTTGAGAGTTTCATTTTATTCTCTAGCTCTCCCCCTCAAGTCAATTTCAATGTACTGCCTTCGGCAAAGAACAAAGGAAACAAAAAACTGTAAAATTGTATTTTACTTTTAAGCTGTCGCCGCGGAAAAAAAGAGAAAAAAGCGACAAGAGGAGAGTCTTTCCCTACGACTGGCACAAAAAAAAAATAAAATATACGAGATCCGCTCTGTTTTTGTCTAATGTAAAATTGCGACGCTTCGGGTAACGCGCAGATTTTGAGCTTTATAAATTGAAATGTCAGAAAAAGTTGAGGGAGCCGCAGCAGCGCAGCGCAGACTGACTGACTGACTGAGTGACTGACTGAATGACTGACAAGCAGCCAGAGCCAGATACCGAGCGCCAAGTCAACTGCAAAAACTTTGCCATATTTTATTATTATTGTTTTTCATTTTTTCGGCATTAGCTGGAGAATGTTGGAAATTGCACTGCGGCTGTGAATAATAATAATAATTATAATAATGGGGCCATGATTATCGCTCCTGCGGCAGATCAGCTCTTAGAACTGTGCTATATAATTTAGTGTAATTGACGTTGTCATTCTGTGAGCCCTTGGTGTCTGAATCTTCCAGAGCCAACAAAGGGGAAAGTTTTGGGCGACAGCCACAACTGGAATTTCAATTTATTTGTCATAAATGTGGCATTTCATTAAGCATGCAGCAGGCTAAGTGAAAGCTTTAGCTTTTGATTTTGTACAGAAGTGGGTTATTAAGCAAATAAAATTGGAGATAATAAATATTTCTGATGATTGTATATTTCATTCCCAAGAACAGAAGGATTACTTACCCTTTCCCCCGTATATTTTATAAATTTTATATACTTTATATGGTAAAGAATTTTATTCAAAAAAGTTTCTGGTTCAGCTTAACTTTATACAAATTATAACTTACAAAATACAAAAATCAATCATCATCATGAAAGTACATTGTATTTAATTTATGCACTTAACTTAATTAATTATCCATTAATACGTAATTGTGTAAATTGTTTTAAATAATAACATTAATTGCCAGTGTTGTTTGGGTGAAAATGGATGGAAATTGTTGTAAGTGAGAGGGAGACAAGTAAAATCGAAATTAATTGTGATAAAATTTTTTTCCGATTCGCAAGAGGTTTTCCGCTGAAAATATTATTTTCTGTATATATTTTATTTTCTGTTTCTAATTTAAATGTTTAAATGCTTTGCTCTGGCAGCCTAAAGTTGTTATAGTCGGTAGAATTTATTTGCCTGCATAGAAATAATTTAAGGTTTCTCTAAATAATCTTTACTTAAATTTCGCATAATTTTTTTCATACTGTTTTCTGTTTTTGTCGTGTGTTTGCATTTTGTCTTAAATTTACATTTAGCTTAAATGCGAGACATTTATGTAAATAATTGAGATTTTTCAAATGCTTTCGTTTTGTTTTTCATTTTCTCTTGCCTATGTTTATGTAAATTTTATTTATATATAGTTTGTTTTGCAAATGTTCTTTTAGCTTTTTAAGGTTTTCATTCTTACTTTCGTTTTTTTTTGTTTTATGTTTGTTGTAAATTTGATTTAATGTGGGAGAAGGGAGGGCTACATATTGTTTGGGGGTAGGGGCGTGTCTTGTGTCTAGATTTCTGTGCAGAGAATTAAGTTTTTTTTTATTTTATTTATTTTTACTTTTACTTTTATGAGTTTAGTTTCACATTTCATTTGGATTTTAGTACACAGACATTCAAGAAGTTTTTGGAAAACCACTTACGACATTTAATTCTTGTTTTCTTGCTTTCTTAATATCATTGTAAAGTTTATGTTTAGGTTTTGTTGCATTGGGCTCTTGTTTATTATTATTTTTTTGCTGCTCGTTTTTGTGCATTTATTTTTTGTGTGTGTATTTCCGTCAGCCTCCCGCGGTGTTTATTTTTTACCCTCGCCTTCCTTTTGCACATAGACTATTTCGGCGTATTCCGTAGAACTTTTGCCGGCTGTTCCTTCGGGTGTTGTTGTTGTGGGTGCTGCTGTTGTTGTTGCTGTTATTGTTGCAGGTGGTGTTGTTGCTGTTGCTGATTCATTGGCTGGCTTTAGTACAAGTTCAGCATAGACGAGTTGTTTGTCTTGCTAAATTATGAATAGAAATATTGTCATTAGTAATTTTTGATTTTTTAAGAATATTATTTAATTGAGAATTTTAATTTTGAGGCTCTTTTTTTATAGGGGAATTTGCTATACCTTTTTTCTATTTTACTTAAATGTCCACACTGGTGAGGTGCTCTGCCAAACTATAGCCTTTATTTGCATAAATAGTTTATGTATAATACAACAACAGTTTTATTTGCATGCGTTTTGTTTTTGTTTCGAACGGAAAGAGCAGAAAATAGCAAAGAAAATATGTAGAAAAATTTGTTTGTGATAATAGCAAAAAGGAAATTATAATAAAAAATTATGTAAGTATATTTATTTTGCTCAAAAGCTTGCAGCTAAAGTTAAAGGAACTAGGCTAAAGCTTAAAGGTAACTAAAACTCGCTCAGTCAGACATACACGCACACACATGAGAAGTACTTACAGGGGGAGAATAATATTATATTAGCCATATCAGCCCCTTATCTCAGATAAGATATTAAGATAAATAGATTTTTTATGAATATTTTTGTAAAGACAATTATTCAGGGATTTTGTTTTTAAAGACAATTGTTCAGGGATCTTGATTTTAAAGACAATTGTTCAGGGATCTTGATTTTAAAATCTCTTGAAAAGGGGTATCTAAAATTATGCTGTACAAATAGCTGTGGTGAAAGAAATGTAACAGAAATCGCTACATAAACCGAATAATGAATTATTAATTGTGATTTAAAATTCATAGTAATTTCTCTGTATTCTCTTATCATTTTGAGACTATTTAATACAATTTATATATTCAAAGATTGTCATTGAAGTAGATACATGGAATTTCTGAATCATTTGTAGTTTGTATGCAATTAATAATATTTTTTTCGAGTGCATTTGGCACAAGAAGTGGGCGCAGTAAAATGTATTCAGAAGAAAAGGAAGAGAGAACTGTGTGTGTGTGTCGGTGGGACGTTTTTCAATACCTTTGGTTCATTGTCATTGCCATCCATGATGGCATTGTTGCCCTCCTGTTCGGTGGTGTTGCCCTCCACAATATTCGCAGACTCCTGGTTGTTATCTTTGTCCTTGTTTTTCCTTGTATCCTTTTCGTTGAAACGCTTTAAAATTGCTACGGCAAAGGCGGGCAATCTTTTGGCCTTCTTCTGCTGCTGCTGCTGTTGTTGCTGGGACTCTGGGCTGTTGTTCTCTTGTTCGTTAACGGTTTCGTCCTCCTCCTGCTCCTCCTCGCCGGACACGCCCACTCCGCCCATGGTTGTGGTAGCCGTGGCCGTTGAGGTGGCCTTAATATCGGCGCTTTCGGTGTCGCTGCTGCTTGTCGGTTGAAGCATGTGTGTGTGTGTGGGTGTGGGTGTGTATGAAAATTGGTGGAAGGTATTTTTTTTATGGATTGAGCATGATTTTTATGTTGATTTGATTTTTTTCTTTACTAATTACAGCTGCTTGTCAGTCAAAATGTATTTAAAGATAAAATAAAAGCTAGGTGGCCGTTCGGGTTAGTCGTGTTTGTGTGGTTAGAAGTCGTCTTAGCTTGGCACTTTTCTGGGATTATTAAAAAAGGCTCCCCCCTCACTATCTCTGGTTGTTAGTGGGCTTAAAAAGAACTTTTGTTTTGGTTCGGGGTAAATGGCGTAATTGTTATTGCTGTGGGTGTTGTGCGTGGTGTGTGTGTGTGTGCTGGGATCCATTAAACCGGCAAATTGTGTTAGCAAAAAGCAAAAATATTCCAAGAGGGTAAACTTTGGTATCTCATTTAAATTACAAATTGTTGTTGGGCCAACAAAGGATTTGATAGCCCGGGTTAGAAGTTTTCCACTTTGTACTAATTTTTTAAAAGCCAAATTGTTGTGGGAACCTGTGTACCTGTAACGAACTGCAAGGCAATTTCCTTGAAACAGGAACTTACTTGCTTGGCTTTATAATAATTATTTTTAAGCTACTTTAAAGGCTTTTTCTCCTATCGACTTTTAACCCCATTTCTGGCTTCCAGTTAACCTTCGTTTGCTTTCGCTTTGGCCGAAATGAGTTCCATTTATATTCTATAAATATTTTTCGGCTCATTTGAATGTCTGCCTGCCTGTCTGTCTGCCTGAAGTCTGGAAAAGTTCAACAAGTATCTGCCAGATACATTTTCCTACCTACAAATATCAGAGTATCTGAGTGTGTGTTCGTGCTTGTATTTGTATGTTTGGCGTTGCGTTGCGTGTTAGTCCCTCATATATGCATAAATATATGAAATTGCTATTGTATTTTAATGATATTGCTTTTGTTATGCTCGCAAAATGCAAAACTGAATGGGGGAAATTCCGCTTTGATATGTGTGCAGCATTGTTAGAATTTTTCCTTTCAGGTTACGTCACTCACACACACACAGACATTCATTCAAAATACTTTTTTCACACACAGTCACACGTTTTAAAGGTAAAAATAAATAAATAAAGACCATAAAAACTACCATGAAACCCACTTTATCTTTATCTTAACTGATTTTATTATCGTTAATTAAATATTAAACATACGTGTTGTGTAAATTAATAAAAAAGGAAAAACAACTTGTATCAAAAGGTCCTTAGCTACAGTTATGGTTTTTGTTTAGTTTCTACTCGCTAAATATTAACTCAAAGTTTTATTTTAGGTTTTCTGCCATCGAAATTAAATACTAACTTTGTAAAGTACAGTGTACACGGCTTAAGATGTACACTTTCCACTAGTACAGAGTGACTACATTATAAATACGTGTAAAAAACAATGATTTTGTCGCTTCATGCTTGCCATGCAAACGCTTTTCGATTAAACGTATTCGATAATAACTTAATTTCATGCCGGCATCAATCTCTCTATGATATGAATCAGTTTTCATTGATCTGGGTTTAGGTCTTAAATGTCTGCTGTTTGGTTTTGTTTTTGTGGGTGTAAGGAAACGTTTATGAGTTAATACGAAGCTTAAAGACTAATTTTAAAGTCAGTTTTGTGGCAGGCTTAAAGAATTGTATTTTAAGAGGATTTTTAGTTCGGGAATTCATTATTTATCTTTAATTTTTAACTTGTAAAATGTTCTTTTATTTTGATCTTAATTGCTTTGTCAGAAATATATTTTCCTAAGGCACTTGTTTTAGTTGTTTTAGAGCTTATTGCTCTTTAGAAAATATATATTAGGAAATAATTATGTTTGAACACATTTTAGTAAAATTTTCAAGACTATAATAAGAGAAGGATACCTAGAAAACTAGAGATTTGTGCAACATGCTAAAAAATCTTTTCTGTTCTTCCTGTTTTTTATTTCTTCCTCTGCTTCTCTTCCAAAAATTCTCCGATTTGCCACAAAACTGCTCCTTTGCAGTCCTAATCCTGCTGCGCTTCGTTTCCTGTTCCCAAAAGGGAGTACAAAATAAATAAATATGAATGTCACACGCGCGCACACAGACACACAGACAGGGACACGGGGCACGCTCAGATTTCCGTTTCCTGTGGTATCTTTGGCGTCGTCGGTGTGGCTGGCGTCGTCGTTATATTGTTGCTATTCGCAGTTATTGTGTCACCAATTTGCGGCTTCTGTGGCTTCGGTGGCGTTGCTGGCGGCGCCTTGGCCTTGCCACGTCCCGACAGCAGCATGGCCTGTTTTTCGATCAGTTCGCGCTGATCCTTGGGCAGCCAGCGCGAGAACCGCGACTCGGGTATGCCCAGCTGGTTTCCCTTCTGCAGGAGATCCGCATTCTCATTGCCGTCTTCCTTGTCGCTCGTGGAACTCCTCGAGTTACGACCTCCGGCCTGACTCATCAGGATACTCTTCAAAGGACGAGTTGTGGGATTATAGACACTGCTCTCACGATCTGTGCCATATTCAAAGCTGTCGTCGTCGTCATTATGCTTGCGCCTTGTCTCCACGGAAAGGCGATCCTGGGTGGTGCCATTGGTGGTGGTGCCATTGGACTCTCGCAGCTTGCTGGCCCCCAGCAGGGTGATGCCATTGGGGGTCTCCAGTAGAGCCACATTTTGGCCATGATTCTGTTGGGTCTCCAACTCCAGTTGCTTATCGCTCTGACTGCTCGGAGTTTTTTTTTGTGTTTTATTTTTAGGTAATTTTGGAATAATTTTCGATATTTTAGATATTTTGAAGGGTTTTTTTGTTGGGTTGTCGCAGTGTTGTTTGTTGTCCATACACAAATATGAAAGTAGTAGAAAAAGAAGACAAAACATGGCAAGAAGGTGGTTTGCGTATCTTTCTTTTTGCTTATTCATTTATATTATTCTCTATTATTATTATTATTATTATTGTTTTGTGATGCATTAGCAATGTGGCTCTAAGACTATAAAGTCTTATGTTCTATATGCTTTTGGTTGCCTCTAGTTTATACATATATTTTTGGTTGGAATGATTTTTTGGACAGCGACTTGTTTTTTACCTTTTTTTTTAGTAAATGCGTGAGACAGAGACAGTAAGAGAGCGCTGGTATGGTATTCAGAGGATAGGAGAGAGATAGACAAGAGACAGAGGCTGACGAACAACGATTTCTTGTTTTTGTTTTTTGGGGGGCGGGCGAGCGAGCAAAGTGGGCGTGGCAGAGCGACTAGCGAGCATTTTTTAAAGGTGTATAATGTGTATGTGTGTGTGTGACAGCGTGATTTATATTTTTTATGGAATTTTGAATTTTATTTTAAAGCCTTTTTTAAGACATTCAAATACAAGACGAAACACAGGACTTTATGTGTGTGTGTGGTGGGGGTATGCGTGTGCTTGAGCTAGATTTTTTATTCTCCAAAACTATAACCTAAGATGAGATAATGAGGGCTGCTTCTATATCTAGAGATGATGTAAATGCACGAAAATTAAATTGAAGCCCCTCGAGACCGAGGGAGAGGCGAGACACATGCAAGTAGACGACGACAAACAAACACACATCCGAAACTACATTCGCAAATATTATTTTAGTAAAATGGATAAACGGATTAATGGCATTGGAAAATAAAACCAAAAATGAAGCAAACCAGATACCGTTGTCGGGTTAATTATGTTTTAAGCATGGCCTTAGTTTTTTTTCACCTTTCTAAAACAATTTTGACACTTTCTGCGTTCTCTGTACTTACGTTTCGTTGGTGGGCGTCTTGATTGATTTGCCTGTTTGGAAGAAAACACATAAAAAGTTTATTAAAAAATATTTTTAAATACAAGACAATCATTTGCACTAAATAAAAGTGATTTTTTGTGATTAATGATAGATGAAAATAGACAAGACAAGACATTCCCAGCCCTAAAAACATTATCATCATCATCAGCATCAGCTTGTTACTTTCCTTCACATCAAAACGTACATATTTCTTCATTTTTTGTTGGTTGTTTATTTTGTTTTTGTTTGTTTACTTTACAAATTTCTAAAATTACAAAAGAACAGCAAGAAAACAAAAAACTAATTAAAATAAATCATAGACATGTCTGATTTGCTTGATACACGAAACAAAAATGAAGGAAAAATACAGTAATTAATTGAAAATGCAAATTGCTGGCAGGTCGAATAGCTTAAATAAATACGGGGGGACGAGAAAAACCAATATTTGCTGGACAAAAAATATAATACAATACAAGGGATTATTTTAATTTATCATTTCGATATACAAATATTCGATATACGATATATTTGAGTGGACAAAAAGTCAAGATTTGAGGGATTTGAGATTCGCGACTTACGAAAATTGGTCACTTAAAATTATTTGGCCTAAGTTAAGGTTTTCTTTTGTTTTTTGTATAATTATATATATATATATATATTTCGATTTTTGTTTTCGTTTTTAAATTGTGCACTTTTTGAGATTTGCGTTAAATTATTTGTATATTTTACGAGAGAGCAAAGTGTGGTAAGAGATATTTATTTATTTTTCCGTTTGCTTACAGCAAACCGGGGCACATGCACAGCAGAAATAGTAGGGAATTATAGGTGTGCGCCGCTAAACTGGCCAAAGAATTGGTTGGGAACTTTAAGGGGCCCTAAACGGACGTATTTGGCGGCTTGGGAGCTTCAATGGTTGTTCCATTCAAATTGTGCTGACTGCCATTGCCGGCGGCTATAACCGCCGCTGCCGTGGCAGCTGCGCTCTTCTTCAAATCGGCCTTCTTTTGCGCCTCCAACTTATCGGTGACGGGGGGCGTGGCCTCCTCCGATTGTTGTGTGGTATCGATATGCTCATCGCCATTATCGCGACCATCCAATTCCTCATCGTCCTGGAATTCCGGATGGATTTGGGCCTCGGAATCGGGGCCCACGTCCGTGTTCAGAGTGGCGCCTGTAAAAAACATCGAAAACAACAAAAAGAACTAACATTTAGCTTTTGTCCAGAAAGAGAGAAAGAAAGATGGAAAGATAGGGATAGAGAGAGCCAGAGCGGCAGCGACTCAATCTCGAAGATACCACAAATTTTCCATAATAAAGTTGAGGTTAGTCCATTTACCAAAAGTAATGCTTATCAAGCGGAAAATACAGGGAGATTTTTATAAATAGGAGTCGTATATAGAGAAAGAGGGTATTACATTTTACATAAAGGCATAAACATTAACATTAAAAGCAACAAAAAGTACTTGTTTTTATTGGCAAAATTTAGTGACCAATTTTCGGTTTTTTTGAAATGTTAGCTCTTCTTGTTGTTGTTGTCATTTGTAGACACTTTTGCTCAGCGAGAGGAGTGTTTTACAATCGTTTCGGTTAATCTTAAATATCTAATATTTATACATTCTTTTTGTACATGTATATTCTGATATTTTTTAAAATTAATTCAACTCGACGACAGCGATTAAAAAATGCATAATAATCATTTGGGGTAAATTAATAAAAATGGTTTCTTTATGTTTTAATTATCATGTATTTTTTTTAGGTGTTTGTAGCCATTTTTTTAGTTTTTAGGCGTTTTTAATAGTTGCTTTTCGTCTTCTAATTTTTAGTTTATGTATTTTTAAACATCCGGCTCGAAGGACCATGATGTTAAAATACATTCTTTACCATTTTGTCTTATTACTTTAAACTGTTTCTACTTGTTTACAATATTTTTAAATTGAATTAAATTTTGTTATAAGATCTCTTCATTAAGGAATTAATTCTTATGTCTGTGTTTTTCCCTTTCTTTTTTTTTATCAACACTTTTAGCAAAGCTCTAGTTTGCACACATTTCCAAGAATTTAAACCCCCTCAGTTACGTTTTTTTTCCACCCTCGAAACTCGTTGGCGAAAGTCAAGTGAAATTTTTTTAATTAGATGAGCTTTCTAGGGCTTGCCATCCGGAGGAAGGGCAGCGAGGAGGCCTCCTCCTTCTGCTAGGTTAACGCTAATTAAAATTTAAAAGCCGCACAATGCGTCGAAAGTTAACAACGGCTTGCGGCGAACCTCAGGCCCCAAAACCCATATGTACATATATGAATTGCAGGATGGATGGGTGGCTCTTGGTGGAGAGTTGTGGATGGAAAAGTGGGTGGTTTGGGCGGGTTTTTGGGAAAGGTAGAGTGGAGTACCTAAAGCCAAAAATTATTGTTAGCATAGCTGATGATGAGACAATAGTGGTGGTGGCCATTATGACGATGATGATGATGATGTTTTTGTTGATGTGGCTGAGTGGCTAATGATGATGACATTGCGTTGCATTGCGTTGTTGTTCACCCACGAAATTTAAGCAAAAATGTGTGTGTGCATGGAAAATAAGGTAGAGCCATGGCTGGGACTTACCGCCAAAACACCATCGTCCAGTGGAGCGGGCAAAGAGAACCAGTAGGACAATCAGGACCAGGACAGCGACAGCCACCACAATGCCAACAATGGCGGCCACATCGAGGCTGCTGCTTGGCGGTTTGCTCGACGAGCTAATCCGCACCTGGTAGTCCGTCATGCCCAGTTCATTGGTGGCCCGCAGTTGGTACACTTTCGTGGTGTCCTCCAGCGTAAGTCCGGCGATGGCCAAAGTCACATTGTACTCGTCGTTGCCCAAATACTGCGGCTCGTACGCCGAATAGCGTCCATCGGTGCGTCCCTGCGACACGATCTGTCCATCGATGGTCCACTCGATCTTGGGCTGTGGGCTGGCCTTAATGGTGATATTCACAATGGCAGTGTGGTCAAGATACAGGCCATACACGGCGGCATCGATTTGATGGATGGGGGCATCTAAAAAAATAGGGAATCGAGGTTTATCATCTAAGAAATATTATTATTAAAATTGTATTTGTAAACTTACATCGCACATTGATGATATAGGCAGCCTCCTGGGGCGGCAAACTCTCGCGATCGGTCTGATGGTGCGAACGGCAGACCAGCTTCCGGTTGCTATCCTCCGGCGTCAGATGCCACTGGATCTCCTGCTCGGAGGTCGAGAGAACGACATTGTCCCTGGAGTTGCTGTTGGTGTTGGAGGAGGGACGAATGTCCAGGGGCGTGGTCCGCTTGTTGGCCGGCATGTTGTCGATGAACCATGAGATATTTGCCGGCGGGCGACCATCGCGAACGGTGCAGCGAGCCTTGAATTCGGTGTTTTCATTGAAGTAACCCTCGCGATTTGGCCGCGTCAACAGCTCGATAATGGGCTGCTGGGGACGCACTGAGAAATTTAATAGAAATTAGAGAAATTTAATCAAGGAAAGTTAAAGGTTTTAAAGCTAAGAAAAGCTAGATTTAAATTACAAAGATCTGTTTTTTTTATACTTACATGCCACAACCAGATCGATGGTGCCGGACAGCTCCTCGCCCTCAACGCCCAGACTGCACTTGACCTGGCCATTATAGCTGGCCTTCACCCGCTCGATGCTGACGCCGCACTGGCCGGCTGTTAGGCCCGCTCCGTAGTAGGTAAAGCCGGGGGTCTTGCTCCACTCCGGCGACAGGTTGAGGACCTTCTCCTCGCCCGGAATCTCGATGCGGCAATAGTTGATGGATCTGCCATAGCGACACAGCAGCTCGGTGCGATCTCCCTCGTTGAGCAGGGCTGTATTGGGTTCCACGTTCACTTGCTGCGACCAGGTGAGCGCATCTGCAAGAAAAACAGAGATAAATGTAAACAAAAGAATTGCATAATTCCCTTACGAGTATCTAGTATCTGAGTATCGCATAACTGAGGTATTTTCTTTTTGTTTTTATCTCTTGGCACGTTCCACATTGCAACACAACAACGCTCCTAATGTCTCTGTGGCAATCAGGCAAATGACTGTCGCATTTAGCAGACAGACACCTGCACGTATGCATCTTTAAGATACGCATCTGCCCAGGTATTACCACTGGCAAACAATGCGGCTGCATTTTCTCATTAAGTTTCAATTAAGTTATACGTTTCGTTGGTTTTTTTCCCTTTGGTTTTTTTTTAATGTGTGGAAATTTGTTCGCAGTTGAAAAAAGTTTTGCTGGAAAAGTTCTCCCGGCTGCAGCTTGTTTACTATTCTTTTTCCAACGTTTTCTATTTGCCAATTAAGACATTTGAGTATTAAACGTTTTCAGCCAAAGTGGAACTTTCCCCTTGTTTGTTTGCCTGACTTCGGCTTCGACTTTGGGTTTGGCGGTTTCGGTGGCGGAGGATGGAGCCTCATTTCTAATGAATTTTGTCAGAGTTTAGCAAAAGTGATTTTTGATTTAAATTAAATTAAATTTTGCGCTTTAGAGTATACAAACTGTCTTAAATGTGTAAAGAAGGGGAAGCATTAAATGCAATGAAGTATTATGTTTATTTATTTATTTATTGTTTCTTAATGACTATAAATAAACAATCTTAAATCAGAGAGCCTGAATTGTATTTAATTTCCTTTATTTGCAGCTCAATTTATTAGTTAATCAATAAAGCAATAGTGAGCTTTACTATGTTTCTATTCTAATATTCTTAAAATTTTAAAGAGATACTAATTTCAATCAGTTTTGAGTCCCAAAACATCAGATATTTAGCCTCTGAGAGTTTCAAGATTCTAGGAATATTAACGTCCTGTTATTATTTGTATTTCGATCAACACTTTTGGGAAATTGCTCTTCGCCCCGACTAATTTCCGTTAATGAAAGCCGCAAAATTGCAAATTTGTGGCAGAAACATGAGGTGGAGTCCAGGCAGCTGCGGGGATTAAAGAGCAGGAGTGAGGGGTAGAAGGAGACCAGAGACCAGACCCCAAAATGTGCAGCTGCGGCCAAAAGTGAATTGATTTCTTCTTGCTTCTTGCATGACTGACTGACGGGCTGAGTGAAGTTTTGTTTGGTCAGCCGGAAACGTGCGGAAAGCCAACAGAAAACGAACTGAGATGCATTTGCGTTCGCATTCGACTTTAAAAATCGGGTCAGCCAGCTGGCCAGCAGGCCGTCCGTTCCGTGTAATGTGAAACTTTTCGACCGCCCCATGAGATGTCGCTTAACTTTTGACAATTGAGTTGTGCTGCAATGAGATTTTTTCTCTCTTTTTTGCAGCAAGCCACTGTTTTTTTTTCTTTTAGTTATTCACACTCGAATTTGTAGACCCTATAAAACCACTTAGAGATCTCTCTGCACCACATAAACCAGATCCCCTTGTCACTCCTTCCGAGAAGAAGTTTCGAGCTTGAATTCCCAGAGTCAGCAAAAAATCGGTTCACACTTCCCACACACAAATAAAAGCGAGGGAATTGCAACAAACTGTGGCGTGGACTTAAACTAAAAATATGGAAGGTGCCGCCGATAAAAATACCTTGGTATTTGGTTAGGAAAAAATGCTGTCTATCTTTTGACTAGAATTTATTTAGGGATTTATTGTTAGCCTAATAAATAAAAAACAGATTATTTACTATAAAGAAATTAGGGAATTAAAAATGAAAATAAAGGTTTTATTTTTCTTAAGAAGGTATCTCAAAAATAAAAGTTATTTTAGTATATTAAATGGATAAATTATAAACGATACTATATACCATTTTATTTTAAAAGTAATCGGTATCGAAAAAAGGGAAACCGTTGCAACTGAAGTTGAACAATGTCACATTCACAGCTATGAAAACAAACAAAAAAAGTAAAAAAAACATCGAAAAAGAAAAAGCGCGGGCGACGGACAACATTCGAGACGTTGTGTCGACATACGCTCCGTATCCATGTGTGCTTATTCACAGCACAAATCTATTTTTTATCCATTCTTCCTGCTGCTGCTGGTGATATTTATTTATTTAGCTCTTTTTTGTAGCTGGTAAAAATCGTCATCGTCGTCGTCGTCGTCCTCGGGGCTCTCAGATCGCCACTCCGCGTTTTATTTGATGCCGTGTCTGCAGTTTTCAGAGGAACGTTTGTCCAGTTCAGTGGCCATGCCTCGGCGGGGAAAGCTTTGCCCCAACTTGAAGTGATTTTCACCCCCATTTCCCATTTCAGTTTTCCCCCCCTCCGTCTATAAATTGTACAAATAGATTTAATTTAATGCCTTCACTCGATTCCCAATAAAAATCAACTTTGGTTTCGGCAATCCCCATTGCAGACACACACACGGCCCCCATTATTGTGGCTATTGTTTCCTTCACATGTTCTGCCTCTTTTTTTTGCTCTCTTTTGGCCACGTTAGCGTCTTTTGGCCAGGAACGTGATTTTTACTTGAATTTTGTGTGTTGGCCTGTTTTGATTTTCTAACGGAAATATTTTCGGTTAAAAGCTGTGCCCAAAGTTGCAATGGGAACCACAGTGGTGGAAAATGGGTCATCAGTTAGGGAAATCTCTTGAAAAAGCAAGAAGCAGTTATTTCCGACCCTACATATCATATATATTATTGTTCAGCGTTAACAGCAGAATCGATCTAGCCATGTTAGAAAAAAAATTTTTTTTTTAATTTTCAAAATTTTTTTGAGCCAAAATTTTATGCAAAAATTTGGGCAAAAAAATCCAAAAGTTTGAATTTTTTAAATTTTAAAACTAACACAAAAATGTTTTCCCAACAGAAATTAATGCATTTTTGGCTTAGTTATCAAATTTTTAAACTTTGATCTTCCCAAAAAATTGGCATAAAAGCTGTGCCCAAAGTTGCAACGTGAACAGTGTTGGAAAATGGGTCATCAGTTAGGTAAATCTCTTGAAAAAGCAAGAAGGAGTCATTTCCGACCCTACATATCATATATATTATTGATCAGCGTCAACAGCAGAATCAATCTAGCCATGTCAGCAAAAAAAAATTTTTTTAATTTTCAAAAATTTTTTGAGCCAGAATTTTATGCAAAAATTTGGGCAAAAAATTCAAAAAAAATTGAATTTTTTAAATTTAAAAATTTTAAATGCATATTTATTACCCGAATTAAAACTAACACAGAAAAGTTTTCCCAACTGAAATTAATGCATTTTTGGCTTAGTTATCAAATTTTTAAACTTTGATTTTCCCAAATAATTGGCATAGAAAAATATCTACATGAAGTCGCTGTACTTTCATGCCTTTCATTTGTTTATTAGAAGTGAATGTAGTAGTGTTTTAAAGAGAAGACTTTAAGCAATATATTTTTTATATATTGCCAGATTTATCCCATTGTTGCCAGCTTCTTGTTGATTTCAAAAGAGCAAAGAAAAGCGGCGAAGCCAGACCATGTGTGTGCAAGTCTGGGGCTGCTCTCTACCACAAATTGGTATGCAATTTCCGCAGAATAAAAGGAAAAATCAAATGCCACATGAACGAGTAAGCAAAGGTACATATATGTATGCACAACTGAGCTGGAGCTGGAGTCTTTCTATAAGCTTTTGCCGGGTAATTTCCAATATATCAGCAACGATTTATCAGCTACCTGCATTCGGGCAATTGCAGAGCAATATAAAAAGATAATTATTGCTGATTTATGGTTGGCTTTCCATCTCCAAGCGGCTGGAAGCCAATGCGAGTTAAACAACTGAGTTCAGAGCGCCAAAACTTGTTATTGTTAAACTTCTGAATTTTTATTTTTCTTTTTTTTTCGCTGTGTGTGTGCAATTTCTTTTTACCTTTTCGGGATTTTTTTGGGATTTTGGTTTTTCGTTTTTCGTGGCTATTAATAATGATTGGTTGTTACATCAAATTGCCGTGTCGCGGCCTTTTACTTTTTGCTGACCAGTCTTGACCATTTTCTATTTATTATTGAGATTATTTATGGCCATTATCAATCATGTTTTATGTGTACAAATTTATTAGCCTCTGTTTTCTCTTCTCCTCCCTTGATTTGTGCAGCAGAAAGGTGCAAAAGTGTTAAGCAATAGCCGAAAAGTTGAAAGGAAAGTCTGTAGAAAAGTGGCACACAGGTGCCTTTTTAGGCGAACGTTTTTCAGGGCTTTTCCCTGTAATTTCTTTATTCCTTTTTATTTTTTTTTTTGTTTTTCCGAGATTTAGATATCCCCTGGCCCTCGGTGAAAGTTAACCGAAATGCAGCTGAGGAAAAGCAGGAAAACTAACCATTTTTGATGCAGTCGCAGCTTTACTCTCCGTGATATCACCTCCTTCAGCTTTCATAGGCAAATGTGTCAAGGATGACAGACTTAATCACAGATATTGCATCTTTAATAAACCTTCATCTACTCCTGCAAGTACATATTTGCTTAATTATTAAGCAAGCGTATCCAAAATCAATATTTATGAACTCAAGTTTGCATAATTCAAGGGAAATAACTTGAGATAATTATTTGCAGAAAAAATTAACATATGTTCTATGTGCTATGCCTTTCAATCAATAAACAAGACGCCTAAAATTTCCAATTGAATTAATAGCCAAGTTTTCACTTTCAAGTCAGGAACAGACACGGCACATTTGCATTATTTATGGCCCAATTCGAGTGAGTTTCCCTTTACAATGCAAACAGCCTGCATTTGTTTTCCGCATTATGGATGTGATCCTTCGAGGACCTGGAACATGGCAGACATTCCCAGCTGCCAGTTAATTAATGCGAACGGAGACAATGGGTTTTGGGGACCTCATCCCCTGCATCTGCATCTTGCACTTGGCACCCTCTACTTTTCGATGGGCTTATAAGCGTCTTAGTGTAATTACCTGACAATGCAGCCAAGTGGAGACAAGTGGACAAGTGGCCAGCCAGAGCAAACAGTTTGCATATTCAACAGCTCCAGCCACTCCGACTTATTAAAGTCGAAGAAATATTATCATAATTAATGCCCAATGCTCCAGCCAGAAGTGCCATTCGGACCGCAAAACTTTGTCCGCATCTTCAGCAGAAATTTATGCTAAATTCTGGCTTATTACGAAATATATATATATATCGAATATAGACAGAGACGAGGAGTGCAAAGCGTTAAAGTTGGCACTGGACACATGTGATAAATATTGCGGTTTTATTCCACATAAATTGGGAAACTGCAGCAGCCAGTCGAGCATTTATATAATTTCTGGTTGTGCAACATGTTTCTGGCCAAAAATTAATATGCGCCTGTCTGGCGTAGGCAACAACTCGCTTTCCTTTGGCCTTAACCCTTTAAGAAGCTTATACAAATTTGTGACGTTGACAGCGTCTGCCAAACTGTTGAAGGCAGAAAAATATAACATATTCCACACCAGACGAAGGTTGCCTAATTTAATGCATAAAAAAAGGCACACGCAAGCAACAGACGTGGCAAGAACAGCTTAAGGGAGGAGTTCAACAGCAGGGGTCGACTCTGTGATTACCCTCTAGGTTCTATAAGTTGCTAAGAATATGTTGAAAGACTTTGTAAGACAGCCGCATTCTAAAAATGAAATTATATATTTTTTAAAATATATTTAAATAATAAACCCTCTTTAATAATATTTAATAAAATGATGCTAGTAGTTAAACTTAAACCGAAAATCCTATATACCCCTGTAATACCTTGTAGAACATTACGTTAACCCAAACAGACGCCCCACGGGGAAGCCGCCGCCGCCGCCTACGAAACCGGCTAGAAAACGAGGCAGTAACAGCAGGACTCCCAGCGAAGCGGAGTATAAATTAACATAATTTTCATATACACGCGCCAAAAGTTGCAACCACACCTAAAACCTAGGACCTGGAAGGATGAAGGACCCAGGATCCACGCCCCGTTGAATTATGGAATAAAAAACGAAGTGCAGGGAATAAACGAAGGAGGAGAGGCCTTGAGAGACATATGAATTTCTTAAGTAAAGTGAAAAAATATCAAAGAAATTGTGTGTGCTTATTTTTTCTCCTGGGTAGAGTGAGACAATGGTGAATGACAGTTATTAATATATTCGCAAAAAAAAAATATAAGAAGACGAAGGAGGTCCCCGAATTGTTGCTGCCTATTTTTTAAGGATAAATGTTTGGATGGCCGCCAAGAAGTGTCGCCGGCGATTTGCGAGACATTTATCAAGCCGCAGCACGAAAATTATGCCGACAGAGTGAAATTTTCGAGAAACAGAATCAGATTCAGCATCAGGCCAAAGGTAGATAAAGTCAACTGAATATATATACTTTTTTTTGCGAGTAGGAGAAGCCAGACGCAGACTTCGTCGCCGGTGCTCGTAAAAAGTGTCTGCGAGTGGGTTTTAATTGTTTTTCCTATTTCGCCCTGACATTGTCACAGGATGTTATGGCAGGGAGGACTTGTCTCGGGCCACAAAATAAATTGATCTGCGGTTTTTGGCCTCATAATTTATGTGCCGAGGACCGAGAGCTGGAGGTGGAATGCGAAATTTGACAAATGGCTGGAAATCACAAAATGGCAGTCAAAGACGGGGGGGAAAAAAACAGAAAAGAAAATAACAAAAGGTCTTCTTGTAAATGTTAACGAAAATGACATTAATTTTATGTTACTGGCAAGCGAAATCAATTAATTATTGTTGGTGTGCAGGCATACCTTCGTATATATAATATATACGGGGAATATTGATCCCTATTGGTGTTGACATGTCCGCAGGGGAATGTCTGCCTGTTTAAGTATTACTGCCTTAAAGCGAAACTTTAATGCAAGCGTTAACTTTAATAGCTGCCAAGTAATTGAAATAAAATAAATTTCCCATTTATTTGATACTTTTAGTACATGGATTTTACCAGGCTCAGTGAAAGGATCAGTCCCAATCTGCCTGTATATTTTATTTTTCCTTTATAGCTGCTAAAAATTATTTAAATAAAAACCCAATGCTCTGTAACATATTTCCCAATTATTTGCTACTTTTGGGGTTAATTTTTTTACCTCTTTACATATACATCAATCTATATAATAATATTTTCACACAGAATTTGTTATGACATTTTTTTCGCTTTAAATTCGACTTTATTCCTCCCGCCAGTTAAGTTGCCATATGCGTGTCACACTTTAATTGCATAATTAATATGCAAAACTAATTTGTATGCTAAATATGCGATTATTTACATTGCAATTTCTTTTTGCCTACAATTTCTTTTGTATTTATTTGCCCATAAGCTCATAAAGCAAATTACTTGGCCATGAGCAACCATGAGTGAGTGTGTATTGCCCTTAACGGTTCGAGCCCGGTTTCCAGTTTAAAGTTTGCCAAGTTTATGGCGTTTCTGCTTTCTGTTTGGCTTTCGCACTGATCCGAGATAAAGTCTGACTCAGTCTCTCTCTCTGTGTGCTGACCCAAAATTCTTGAAAATATATAGAGAGGAGAGCTAATTGTTTGTCAACGTTTCTGACACGTTTGAAATGCTTTGCTAATTAAAGCATAAAATATTATGCTGACAATGGCAGTTGAAAAACTTTCTGGCTAAAAGAAGAAATAAGTTTCTGGCTTGCTGGCCATCTGTGTTTGCTTTTCGCCTTTAATTTAATTGCCTCTGCTTTGAAGGCAGCAACTTAGTTTGGCAACTAAGCGCTTTTCACGAAAATCAACACACAAAATGCAACATTTGTCGGCGTCCGTGACTCAGTTTCCATTCACATGCAAATCGGCAATATATATATGTATATATACGAATAGAAGTGGGAAAAACAGAAACGTGTTTTCTCAGCCCCCAAGGCTGAGAGTGGTCCGAGCTGCAACTCGGCATTAGATCTCCAAGACGTGGGTCGTCTTGGCCAAGGTTAGCCACTTTGCCACCAGCTTCTGATGTTGATTTTCCGCGGCTTTAACCGCCGATTAACTAGCTTTAATTTTTCCCATGCATTCACTCCCGTGGAAACTCACTTATTAATACTATTTTTGTTGCATTTTTTTATCTCTGGCGCTTATTGTATAAATTTTAAATGACAGACGTGCTGCTGCTGGCCGGGCAACCTTTGGTAATTACAGTTTATTAATAATATTTTCATATTAACTCTGCAAATATTGTAACAAAAACAATACACTTGTATATAGTATATATAGTTTTTAATTCTTCTTTTTTTGTTGGCTGTTTTGTTATTAATATCCATTGACAGACCTGGTTGTGAATTATATGCCACACGCATTTATTATTCATAATTCCTGCTGACATTATCTAACCAAATAAAACTCTGTCGCAAATTGTCAACAAATGTTGTGAAGAGGAAAAGCATTAATAATGTCCTGGGAAATGCTCTAGACGGGGGAAATTTATGTGGCATGTGATTCAGCTTGAGAAGAATATGTGTTTACGACGCATACAAAATTCGCTTCTTCATAAACTAATGTAGTTGTTCAAGAACATGACTAAATTTTGGGTTCCATACAATGTTTAATGATTTAATGATTTGCACTTTTTAATACACTTTTAAATAATTTAAAATATTTTATATAATATTTCTTAAATTCCTATTATAAACTGTTTCCAGTAAATATGTGGTACACTTTTGTAAAAAAACCTCTACCAAATTGGAGAACTATCGATGGCACTATCGACACTATCGATGGCTTAAAATAAATCCTCGACTATCGACGGCGACCAGTATCGATAGTTCTCCACCTCCACCTCCACCTTTGCTAATTTATCATTAGAATATTTAGGAAGGCGGAACCCTTTGTTGAAGCTGTAATTAAAACGTTATCTTCCTCTTGCTGGCTGTTCACACTTTCTCCAGTGACCCCGGGTCACTCAGGTCTCTTGTTTCCCTAAAAACTGAGAAGGTGACGACAAACGACAAACGACAAATGGGTGTGTGGGGGGGATGGGGCCACACTGGGGGTCAAAGGTGCGACGATGCCTTGAGCTGAGGTTAAGTTTGCGCTCGCTGCGCCCATTTAACCTTTGGGTGTGTGTGTATTGTTGTGTCTGGCCACGGGCAAACATAATTGAAGTCATAAATAACGAATTATGTTGTGAAAGCTGAGCCAGGGATATCAGCAACAACAACAACAACAACTACGACACTGAAATGAGGCAGCGCATTTGTTTAGTTAACTTTCTGCTCCTACAGCTTCAGTTTCACACTTTTTGCATAATTATGACAGGCCCCCGGGGCAAGGAGTCGTTGGAGGTGTGTGCCGAGAGGTGTACAGGAGTTTAAGTTGTCCGAGTTCCTGGCTAATTATGCAAACCTAGCCCAGGCCAAAAAGATTTATTATGATGGAATAACTTTTTAATGCAGCCGGGGGAGGAGGAGAACGGAAAAGGATACACGGGATTCGTCCAGTTAAGTTTTAGCTTCTCTCTGTCTAATTAAAAGCTCCAACGCTTTGGGGGCAGTTTTAATAAATTTTATGATTTTGTTTGACATGCCTCCGAGGGCAGGCCCGTCCTCAACTTCCTGTTGCGTATGTTTGCAGTTTTTTTTTTACTGGGTATTTCTGGAGATTCAGAGGTATGTTCAGCTTTGATAATAAAAGTTTCCTATTTAATTTACTTAAAAATATGATCAGAATAAATTAAATTGTGAGGTTCCAAGCTACAAGCTTGTACAGGGTATCTGAAACTCGATCAACTCTTTTTTTAATAGAGAAAATGATGAGATGAAAATACTTTTAGATGAGAGAATTGCACACACCAATAGTTGATGGAATGAATACTTTTTGTTTCAACACCGCCAGCGAGGTAAAAGTGTTTTTAATTAATGAGTCCTGAGTCCTGGCGCTTCCTCTGCCGTTAGCAGCCCATTGGATGCCAATAAAAGTGCATTAAACTGCCATTCGCTGCCTTTGCTCTGGCAACACTTTGCATTGAACACGGAGAGCGTTCATGGCTAACAGCCTGATAAATGGCTGCGAATATTTCGTCAGCAGTCCGTCTGCTTGTTGTTTGCTCTTATAAAAAGTTTTTTTCTCTTTTCCTTTACTGTGTGCTTTTCTTTTTTTTTTGTTTTTTAATTAAAACAAAGTCAACTTGCTGTTATCCAAAAGGGGACAGGAAAAAGGGTAAACGCAGTTGGCCAACCACAAAGTGCAAAAGTGCATTAAAAATGCATTTTAATATTGGCAGAATATTGTTGTCTGGTTTGCAGGACTTTTCTCTGGGCGTTCGAGCGTTCTTTTGTACTGCAAAAGCCATCATCGGTATTTAATGTTTTCCCGTGTTAATTGCTTGGAAATAAGTTAACACAAGAAATGCGTATTCGTCGGTAAACTAAATGGACTATATTAGTACTAAAATATTCATTTTATTAAATTATCAAGCTTAAACTATAATATTTTATTTATTGTAAAAATATATATTAATTAAATATTCTGTTTACACAATTTCTGACTTCTCTACTGAAGTTGACCTGACATTTCCTGCATTGCGCTAGCCAAAACTTCTTCCATTTAATATTCATCTCATCTTGGCTAACCATTTTCCTCGTAATTAATTGCTGGACATTTGTTGATGTTCTGAAAACAAAAAAAAAAAATGGCTGTCAAGTCTTCCGCTCAGCCCGTTTCCGTTTCCGTTTCCGGACCGAGCAGGACTTGTGTGCAGATTTCCGAACGAGCACGTTTGCTATGAAAATCAGAATGAAAAGTTGCCTGGCAGTTGCAAAGGAAACCGAATTACATATTTCAGGGATTACGACGACGACGACTACCTGGGAGGACCCGCAACTCTGCTCATTTGCGCTGATTCCGAGCGGAAAACGTTTGTCGCCAAATTTCATTTCAGCTGTTCGCCTCAATTCGATTCGATTGACATTAATTAATGATTGTTTCGACTCGATTCCCAGCTAGGAGGAGCATTGATTTACGTTGTCATCGATTCCCCTGGTCTTGGTCCCCGGTCCCGGTCGTTGCCTTATTATTATGCTGGCACAGCGACAATTCTCCGACCGCCAAACCAGCAGAAAGCGACAGGGATCTCAGCGTCTCGACGGCTCTACTACGTCCCCTTACGTCTCTCAATCTCAGCCCATTGCCATTGACGACGGGAATCGCTTGGACGGGTGTTAATGATGATGAGCTATCCCTGTCCACGTTTCTGTCAGCGATGCACTCGCGAAAAGTCTCAGTAATATTGGAAATATTGAGAATAATATAGAAAGGACAAATGAAAGTTAAAATATTTTAAAACTCTTTAAATAATTTCCAAAAATATTTTCAACTCCATTAAATTCAGGAACTTATATGGTAAACTTTTAATATTAAGATTATTGATAGATTTGTGCTCTTTTTTGAGTGCATCCAATGTTCTTGCTTATCCTCCTGCCTTCATCCTTGCAAATCTCACAATTGCGGTCCGACTTCGTGCCAAGTTTCAGTAATTATTGCCGAAACCAGTTTGGACTTTGCACCCCAACTCAGTTGGGGAGCAATATTTAATTATGGTTTCGGCTCCGGACTTGAGGTTGTGCGGCATTTGCGGCTTCTCCCTTCGATGTGTGCGAGTTTATCAATCAAATGGCAATTTGGTGATTAGCATTTAACCGAACTTCCTTCCATTAACCGAGAGAGTGCAGACAATTGAAAAGTCAGCTAGCTAGCTTCCCAGCAATTCGATTCGACTAAAAGCCTGCGAAGCAACTATTAATCTCCTAAAAGCCAAGGGAACTGGGATTGCCTCCTTCTACCTTCTTCTCCTTGCTCTCCCCCAAAAATCATTAAAAATGGAAAGCAGGTGGTCGAGCTCTGAGCCAGATTTTTATATGCAGTTTATGACTTCGATTAGCTAATCGGATCGGATAAGGAAGCAAACAATGTACGCTAGTACTATATTGTTTGCATATTTCATGACCTTTGACAACAATCAAGCGGGAGTGGAAAATCCCCGAAAGGGAAATCCGTTCAGGAAAACGAAGCCGATGGGGATGGGGAAAAGCTTTCAGCTATCGCCAAGCAAATCCTTGTGGATTTCCACGACTCCACAGACTTGCATTTCTATGCAAGGCAGGACGTTTCTTCTTCTACGAAAGGGAAATTGCGCCATAATAAATGTCAGAGCTCTTTCTGGGGAATTCCCCTTTCTTTACCGCCTCAACTGGATTGTGGTTGAGGTGAGTGTTAAATCTTAGTGCATTAAGTGGATAGTTTTACTCGGGGAACACAAACTGCCGCATCTGGTAGGGCATATGCTCTTAGCCTTGTAATTAAATACCTGCAAGGGTATTCTTACTTCTAAAATTCTTCTGACGCTTACTCTCTTTTTGCCTTTCAAGAATAGAATTTTTATTTAATTTTCTTTATAAGTAGTACCCTAACCTTTCAGGTTAAACCATTTCCAAGCCAAGTTATTGCCCCTTCATTGCCCAGGGTTCAGAGTTTCCCTGCTTTTCCAATGACTTTTTCCCCCCAACAAATGCTCTACAAAATTTGCATAATTTTATATTAAACACCACACAACGGGAAGAAAAAACTAGTCAAGTTTTCATTTAGCAATTGCATTTGTGTTTTTTTTTTGTGCGAAGACTGCCAGCTGTGCACACAAGTGTTGAGGGGTGTGTCCCGGGCCGGATGATATAGGGGCTGGGATTTTAGTGCAGGATCAGAATTGGGATGATTTTGACAAGACAAAGGGACAGGGACAGGGACACGCACCGGGGGTAGTGGTAGGTAGTTCACCCTAATTATGTAAGAGTGTGTAAAGTCAGGCGGCTGAAACTCGAGCGCTGCGAAATTATGTCATCAACAGGAGGGAAAAAACAAATGCAGCAGAGGTGGAAGGGAAAGCCTTTTGTGATTAGCTTGGTCATTTGGAAATTGAGACGTCGAGAGGGCCGCCTAGGGGCTTCTTCTTTACGGATTAGAACCCAGAATTTTTGGGCTACTTATGGGTTGGATTTAGACAGCCGCAACCCGGGGCAGGGAAAAATCCGTCACCCGAGCCACAAAAAGGAGAAAATACCAACAGGTGTTTACTGGAGAGGATACAAAACTCCCCTGAAACTCTTAGCTTTGGTGCAAGTTGAATTTTTAGCAAAAGTTTTCTTTAAATTACATTTAAACCAAAAATGTGAACACTTGCGCGGCCTCTTAATTTAGAAAATTCGATTAGGGGCGGCATTATAAATGAAGGGGGCGATGAAATTAAGTGAAGTGTTAATGAGATTAGTTACTCCGAATATGCAACTTAATTTACATAAGTACATGTGTCCTTTGTTCACTTCGCCCTTATTTAATGCCGATTATGCTCGGCCACATTCAATGGTTTCTTTTGTTTGCGAGTCATGGCTGAGTGGGTAAATTAAGTAAGTAATTAGGTTTGTTCCTAAGAAAATTTATTCACTTTAAACTTTAGAATGGAGCAGCTAAAGTTGCATTTACATTTTTCGATGCATCATCTCGGAGAAAAATAATAATACATTAATTTTGAAATCAAAATAACAAAATATTTCGAGCTAAGGGACGCCTAGGAAAAAAATTAAGTCTTTACACTTTTCGCTACCGGAGAATGATTTCGATAAATAAGAAATTTAAATAGCAAAAGAGTAATTTTTAGAACAAACGTAAAAAAATATTTCGACCATTAGTCCAAAGGCGTCCGGTAAAACAAATGACGAGTCATTACCAGAGAATGAATAAAAATTAAAAAATAAAATAATATTTCGACCATTTGGTCCAAAGGCGTCCGGTAAAATATTACGAGTGGTTATCAGAGAAAGATTTCAAATTAAAAAACAAAAATAAAAAATATTTAGACCATTTAGTCCAAAGGCGTCCGGTAAAACAAATGACGAGTCGTTACCAGAGAATGATTTAAAATTAAAAAAAAAACAAAAATAAAATAATATCTCGACCATTTGGTCCAAAGGCGTCCGGTAAAATATTACGAGTGGTTACCAGAAAATGATTTCAAATTAAAAAACAAAAATAAAATAACCATTTGGTCCAAAGGCGTCCGGTAAAATATGACGAGTGGTTATCAGAGAAAGATTTCAAATTAAAAAACAAAAATAAAATAATATTTCGACCATTTGGTCCAAAGGCGTCCGGTAAAATATGATGAGTGGTTACGAGAGAAAGATTTCAAATTAAAAAAAAAAAAATAAAATATTTAGACCATATAGTCCAAAGGCGTCCGGTAAAATATGACGAGTGGTTATCAGAGAAAAGATTTCAAATTAAAAAAAAAATAAAATATTTAGTCCAAAGGCGTCCGGTAAAACAAATGACGAGTCATTACCAGAGAATGATTAAAAATTACAAAATATAAAATAATATTTCGACCATTTGGTCCAAAGGCGTCCGGTAAAATATGACGAGTGGTTATCAGAGAAAGATTTCAAATTAAAAAACAAAAATAAAAAATATTTAGACCATTTAGTCCAAAGGCGTCCGGTAAAACAAATGACGAGTCGTTACCAGAGAAAGATTTCAAATTAAAAAACCAAAATAAATTAATATTTCGACCATTTGGTCCAAAGGCGTCCGGTAAAATATGACGAGTGGTTACCAGAGAAGGATTAAAAATTAAAAAACCAAAATTAAATAATATCTCGACCATATGGTTCAAAGGCGTCCGGTAAAACAAGACGGATGATCAAAAAAATAAACAAAGTAAAAACTAAGAAAAAACCAAAATACAAATTAAATAAAAGCAACTTGACTCGTTGCAGGTGAGAAGAATTCTGAATTTGACAGGGATCCGTTCGTCATATTTATATGCCTCGGCTGGGCCTACAATGACGAATTATAGTACTGACGCTGCAGCTTTTATCGATAGTTGAACACTATCGAGTTGCCCTATACTTTCGATATTTTACAGAGGAACTAAGTATCGGTTTCAATTTTCAAATTTTAGGAGAATATAAAATACAAATTTAAAAATATGCAAAGAGACCATCAAGCCAATCTTCAAAAGACACATCTGCATACATTTTTTTGCCACCACTCTTCGAGCCACTTTATGGCCTGCGGATAAGCCTCTCGAGTGACCCTTAAGTGACCTCATAAGTCCAAAGCAACCCCGTCAATTGAGCTGTCAATTAGCGCCTCGAACAACCCAATTTCGATTCATTGAACATTTCAACAAAACACAGCAAAAATAACAATAATAGCAGTCAAGCCGAGTTTGCTAATCCAACCTAACGAGAGGTTCTTTTGGACCGAGGGTAGCACAAATTCCACTCGGAAACTGTCCAAAAAAGAGGATTATTTAGGGGGGGATGAACTGAGACTTAGCTACCTGGAAAATAACCATTTGAGATCATTGTCTGTGAGCATTTTTCGGGGGATCCTCGACTCGAATCATGAATGGAAGAACATATGTAACTGCCATCCCGGGGAGCATTGTGCAATCCGCATGATAAATGCGAGGAATATAATTCCCGGCTAAAGAACCTTTGTTATATGCAAAGAGAAAGCCAGCAGCTCAGCTCGACCGTTCATTTGTCTATTTGGAATTTGGATTTGGAATGAGCCATGAATTCAATCCCTTATTTCACTTCCTGTTTGCCATTTCCCTCACTCTGCCTCTTACGCGTCTTTGATTTATTATTAAATCCTTACATGGTTATTAGTTTTTCTCTCTCGGCTGCTGAAGTAATAATTTCCCAAATTCATATATATATGCACCCCTGCGGATCTTTGGCATAGGAAAAAAATAACAATAATAAAAGGAACCCCTGTATTTCTCAACGCCACTCCTTTTGCACATTTCGGCGCTAAATTTGATTTATATACATTTGATTGTGTGCTGCCTCCGGACTACCCCCAGGAGCACATCATCCTCCCTACCCTAGTCCTCCCGATGTGTATCCTTTCGCTAATGAATTCAAATGTGTGCGTAATTGAGTTATTAAAATTTCAGAACCCTTAGGTGGATCGAAATATACAAGCGTTCGGGTGATGCATTTGAGGAATTTCAATTCGGAAATACTTTAGAGGCGTTCATGTGAGCATTTTCGCTAGAGTTACAATGGAAGCGTAAAAAAAAGTTTAATTTTAATTTATGGGCGAAATGCACTGCAATTTATCTTTGTTGGCTCTGGTTTGGTATCAGAAAATATTTTTGAAAAACCTGGGAGAAAGGTGGTGAAATATTTATCAAAAGAATATAAAGAAAATATTAAAATGGAGGCCATTTTATTTTTTTTATCTTTATTTCATGAAAGTTTTCAATTTCTGTGAAATTGTATGCCTTAATGATAATAGAGTGTAATTAAATTAAAGAAAATTTAATAGACTGTATTTTTGTCTTCACAAATGCATTGCTTTTTGTGATTTTATTTTAGCAATAATAAATGCATTTAAATGCCAAACCAAAATGGCCCCCAATTTGTCACAATGCCTCACCTTTTCCCCCGTCAAACCATCGACCATCGAATATATTTGCAGCCAATAATTCCCCTTAAATACGGTCGCTTAAATTATGTATGAGTAGAGGAAAAAACTACCCAAAAGTGAAAAATGTTTCGTTAGCTCCACAAATATGTGAAAATGACTTTCCATTTTTTTGTAGCCCCCGCATTTGAAGTGTATTTCAGGGTAAATTGTTCGAGTTTTTTTCGGTTATAGCTACTCAATTGGCGCCACAAATTTTCGTACTGTTTTTTATAGTATTCTTTTTAGTTTCCTCTTTTTTTTGCAATTTTTTTACGGGCCATTTAAAGAGCGCCATGGGATTGCTCGGGGGGAATCGTCGGGGATTATGCGGTGCCGTGTGAATGGAAGGCAGTGGCAAACACACAAATATTAACCTTTTTTCCGGCACACATATGGATGTATATATGTATAATGCACTCCCTCTGCCACCGGCTCGAAAGAGCTGCAAATATTATATTTTCGGGGTTAAACCTATATAATAATTTCGCGTGCTCTTGATTTTCACGGCACTTCTAACTCTCAAGTGCTGGATACAAAAAGGGGTTGCCGCTGCGTAAAGTAAAACCCATAATTTGGCTTAATAGTTTTCGCAATTACCCAGAAAAGGGTTTGGAAAAGGGCCCTGTGTCAGGGTCGCTTCGCCGGAAGTGCCGCTGAAGAGGCGTGTAGAGCGTGGAGTGGATAAACAGGACGTCGAGTGGAGAACGTGGTAGGAAGGACGTGCAGGAAGTGGCAGTGGAAACAGCCTGTTTATGCGTGAAATTCGCCTGACGTTCTCCCAAAGATATTTGTCAAAGACCGACCGAGTCCAAAAACGCGGGAAGGGGGCTACAATCCGATTCGAAAGGGGAGGTCGGCCAGGAGGGTTCACTCCCATCGAGCCCCTGTCAATTATGAATTTATTATGGGCCGCGATTGCTTCTGTCTGTGTGCCCGTGTGTCCTGGGTAATTACTGCCAGGAGTGCAATTCTCCTGCTTGACAGGGGAAAAGGGCAAAAAATGGCAAAGCCAGCGAACAGCTGGCAAAATAAAAATGATTGAAAGGTTAAGGGATTGCGGAAAATTATTGGGAAAAATAAGAAAATTGGTGATAATTGGGAAATAATCACATGAAAAATGATAAATAAATTTAATAATTGATAAGGTATATTTTTTCCTGACTTCTGTGTTTATATTTAGACAACTTTTTTGATTTTGTATACATTTATGCAGCACTTGAAGTATTCTTTTTAATCTCTTAGTAAACTTCACCAACTGGAGGTAAACTTTTTCTCAAAGACCTTAAGCTGACACTCGGTATAACAATTTTTTGTTCCATTCCTCTTATTGCATTTCTTCTTTCATTTCAGGAGCCTTTTATGAATTTTACAACTTCCCTTTTAACCACACATAGTTTTTCACCAAGCAAAGCCTCTTCTATGTAAAGTGCTTTTTCAAGCCTGGCTATCTACACTTTCGTTTGGAAAAACCACACAAAAAATGGTACCTAGTTCGTACTCATATTTAGTAAACGTTTATCTTGTTCATTGATTTTGCCTTTCACATGGAAAATCTAGGCAAAAGACACTCGAATGGGGCTCTTTTCTCCTCTCTTTGCTCGCTTTATTGTAAACTGTTTTAGAGAGGGCCTCTCCAGTGCCTCTTCTCAGATCTCCACCCGTTTTCCACAGCTTTTCCGCACTCCTCACTCCATACTTCAGTTTATGTTGATTTTGAGTGGCAAATTGTATTTGCATTTTCAACATTTTTTTCGTATGAACGATCACAGAGACCACAAGTAGCCCTTATCAAGACAGCACTAAGGGGTTAAGGCGGTGGTTCTGAGGGCAATTACTGATTTATGCAATCAATTAATTGAAGGAAACTAATTTGGAATGGCTGCCCTTTTTTCTTTTAGTTATTTAATTAGAAGATTTTTTCTCCTTTTTGATTTGACCATTTATTTAATTTAAATTAAACAGAGCCACTGATTTATACTCACTAAGACCTCGGGACACTCATCTTTAGTTTTGATTTGACCATTTATTTAATTTAAATTAAACAGAGCCACTGATTTATACTCACTAAGACCTCGGGACACTCATCTTTAGTTATGGGAAAAATGCAGTAAATGTAGTTACCTGTAAATAAACCAAAGAAAAGAAGAATGTACACAAAAACTGGATTAAATTGGGATTTAATTAAATGAAATATTCGGTGAATGCAAACTGGCTTCAGTGGCTAGACTCTGGTTAAATATATAGTAAAGTCAGTGCATAAAAAACCTCACAAAATAAACACACACACATGGGTCATACATCTCGGCTTATTACACTAATTACTGCGGGGCAAAGAACATTTTTTCGGCTGCCACCCAAAAATAAAACAAAACTTTCTGTGGCTTAAGGGAGATATAGAGATATGCAGCTATACCATATCTCCTTATATTTTATTTTTTTTTTTTTGTATTTTATTTTGTAGGTTTTGTTTCGAGTTAATGGCTTTCAGGGGAATCGCGTGCGGTAATACAGTTTCCATAGAGTTACCGAGAAATAGAAACGTCCGGGGAAGAGAGAGTTAAGTAAAATAGTGCAAAAAATATCTGTATTTATGCAATGCTTTTTAATTTTATTTTTATTCGTGCGACATTCTTTTGGCCCAAAAAGGTTGACGGGTTTTTCGCTGGCGCAATGCAAAGCTGACGCCATTGCGGAATTTTTATTACCCTTCCGTCGCCATAGAGAGAGCACACCTACCTTGTGTATATGAACCTGCATATACACAAAGCTTTAAAGTGCCATCATGAAATATTTCATATGCAGAAAGAGGAGCAAGGAGGCGAAGGGCTTTACTCTCCACAAAAATATGAAACAATAGGCAGGAGGAGTGCTGGGAATGCCAACAATGTGCCACACCGACTGCACTCTCTTGTCTGTCGGCGTTTTCGGTTTGATTTTCATTACAAATTACGTTTATTTACAATTGAAGCCAAGAGCAAAGACCGCAAATATTTTCACAAAATATAACATATATATGAGTTTGCATTGCGTTTTTCGTCTTTTATTTATTCTGCTAAATTAATGAAGTCACCGTTGCATTGTGCAGGATTCCTCTACCCAAAACCTGTGCTTAGTTCTATGCATTTATAGTTGAAAGTTGAATTGCGCCCACTAAAGCGAATGGAATTTTAAATAGCTGTTGAATGGCAGTTGACAGGGCGGCCAATGGGTGGTTAAATGGGCCACAAGGAGCTAAGTCGCGATTGGCCCTCCCGCGGTGCTATTGTCGAGCAGACAAAACAATTGATTGACGAATTTTCGTCGGCTTGTCAACCGCAGTAAACTATTTTTGGCCGAAAATTCAGCTTAGCCCAGGTATTTCGTAAATTAATAATTGATTTTTGAGCTTTTGATGGAATGGTATTTGCGCTATTAATTGTTTATTGATTGTTAGGGATGTAAGGAATTCCTAATTTAATAAATATGGTTCCATTTTGAAATCTTTAAAGTGTTTCTTTGATGTTATCATTTCTTTACATGAAATAAATAAATATATACATATTTTTAACATTATCTTCTATTTAAATATTTCGTAAATCATTAATAAATGCATATTTAAAGCTGCCTTCATTTCAATTCCATTTACAACACTAACTTCCCTGCTAAAAATCATAACATAGCTTATGCTAAACTTCTGATATTTCTAACCCACATCAAATGCTATTTTAAGCGAAATACGCAACCGAAAAAAAGGAAACGATTTTAAAAATCCACAAAGTACAATTACCGCGTTTTTTTTTGGTAGTGATTTACCTTTTTCCTTTTTGGCGGAAAATGGTGCGGTGCAACCAATAAATTTCCATTTTGTGTTTGCTGTGTCGGGGGGCGCGTCGTATAAATCAAAAATGGCCGCTCTATGTGTGTGAGTGTGACCTATGACCTCAATGCAAATGGAACACAAAAATATGCCAAGCATTTAGCCATGAACATTTTTTGAGATATATGTTTGTTTGTGTTTTTTATCCCCCTTTTTTTTAGAGATAGGAACTAGAACCACCCCTGGAAAAATTAAATTTCCACTGTTGAACATGGTTCCTGCATGGTTTTCTAACCCAAGGGTTGCTTGGATGTTCACCTCGTGCTGATGTTTACTGTGCCATCCATTTTTTCATTTTTTTTTACCGTACCTTAGCCATCCGCACGATGTCGCCGCTATGATGGGTTTATTAAATTTCGTTCCAGCTCTAATGAAATTTTCGCTTACCAAATTGCGTTTACTTTTTGGGTTGAAGGGCCCCGGAGAAACCTGTGATGGCCAACAGGGTTTCCTGTGGCTTTCCCGGGGTGAGCAATCCTTCGCCCTGTAACCTCATCAAAACCATCATCATCGTCCTCATCATCGTTCGCGGCGAATAAACACCAACGGGACTTAGTTGCCAATATCTTTGGCTGCCATTGGTCGTTGCAATGTACCCCTAGACATGTGGCCCAACATTGTTGACGGTGGTGGAAATGTTGCCAAAGGAATGTTGCTGCCATTGCCATGATGTTGCTAGCAACTTTGGCGCAGGCTTCCCAAATTTAATTCACTCGAAATACATTTTTCTGTTGTCGCCGCACATAAATTCACACTTTTTGCCTGCGACTACTACTGATGCCAAAATAAATGTATATACAAAGTATATCCATGGCTCAAGGCAAGAAAAACAACTTGGGAGAAAGATAAAAATGTAGAAAAAAATTCTGGAAATTCCAACAGCACTAGAAGCCGGCTAAGACACATAAATCTCATTTTTTTCTCTCTGGGCCAAGTCAACTTTAGTAATTATTCAAATGTCTGCAAGTAAACTGCGCAGTCAGAAGCTGGGATAAAACAGGTGACGAAAGTCCTTAAAGACAGGTGCACCGTAAGAAAGAGAAATGGTATTTTAACTGTTATAATATCAAAGTATATATAATTATTGTTATGATCTGAATTTTCTTGCTGTGTGAAAATTCCCGAGAACTTTTAGGGCCACGGAGCAGAGAGAGGTCACAGGGACAGGGACTGCCACAGGTGTTGGGCAAACTTTTCTAGTTGGCCTCTTGCTTAATTTAATTAGAAGAGTGAAACTTTAAAATTTTTGACTGTCATCTAGACACACGTACGTGTGTGCATGGTGCACCTTAACCCCTTACACGCCTTTTGTTCCCCAACTCGAAATTAGTTTACATTTTGTAGCTAGCTGTCTTGGCATTTTCCAAGGAAGGAAATCTATTTTTCCAAGTTTCTTCGTTTTCGTCTAAGTGAATTAAGGTGGCAACAACTTAAGCTAAATTGTCTTCCGGAAAATGTCTCCGGGCACAAGCCTGATCTAAGCTAGATTTTCCTCTATTTATTTATTGTATGTAAAACTTGTCAGGGAAATTAGTTAAAACCACAAGGCAGAGCAATGCTTGCTATAAGCTATAAGAGCTTGTGGCTCTTTTTCATCAATACAGGGTAAAAGTAAGCTTCCATTAACACAGAGTTCTCAACTTATTGGGCCATCTTCAGCAGCTAATCAAATTGTCTTTCGGTTAATGGAAAGTCATTTGTAAGAACAACACGTGCAGGCGCGCCCACTTTCCTTCCTTGAGGTCATAACAACGTTGATAATGATGATGATGATGATGATGCCCCCAAACCACAATTGTAGCTTTTTGGCTATTTATGCTTTGATTTAATTAAATCCCAAATTTAAATTCACATGGAACGACGCACGTTGTTGATTACATTTTTGTTTTTGGTCCTCCATAAGTCATAAAGGGCCATAGTTGTGTGTGTGTGTGTGTGTGTATGCAAATTTTATGGCCAAAACATGTGTGTGTGTTTGTATTTCGTAGGCATTTTGCATTCGAATTAGGCCCATAAACCAGTAAACTAATTTCATTTACTTTTGCCCACAATTTGCTTTATAATTGTCATTTTCTGTTATTGTCTGTTGTCGTCGGAAAACTTTGTGGTGAAATTTGTCAAAATTTTGTTACGGACAGAGGCTTGCCTCTTAAATAATTTAATGGTAAATTCTGGGGATTCCCCTGTGACAGCAGGAAGAGTCCTCCACCTTATATCCCAACGTCAATCAGCGGCAGACCGAAATAGGGCCAATCAGTTTTAAAATTGGATCAATTCGTATTTGTTACTCGAAATATATTTAAATAAATTGTGCAAATTAAGGGCGATTGAGTTTATTGGCTTGCCTTGAGGGAAATAATTTGGTAAACCTTATTTAAAAGTGCAACTTTATTCCCTGCTTTACTTTATGCAAGTAAAATTTGTTCTTAATTGAATTGTAAATTTGTTAAATCAAAAACCAATTACGAAAAGCCTTTCCACATCGAAAGATCAGAAAGTTGGACAAAGAAATGGAATTATTGTATACTCGCGCCCTCGTTTTAATTTTCGCAAGTTCACATTTGGGTTTCCATGCCCCACCAATGACGGCGAATGCATTTAATAAAATATATTTTCCCTGTTGGGCCAAGGCCTTGGTAGTCCTCTTATGTCATTCAGGGCTTTTTCCGCCTTTTGTTGTGTGCGAAAATTTATTGATATGAGTGGCGGCGGGCCGGGTTGGCAGTAAAAATGTTAAGCGCTGTTGAATGCAATTGAAATGAGGAGAAGTCCATTCGTTTAAAAGCGCATTTTTACGTCCTTGGTCCTCGCGAGTGCGGGCGCATGTATGCTTGTTTGTAAGCCCCAAAGTTTACATAATTTTTATCCAGTAATTCTTAAATAACAAGGCCAACACTTTAAGCCGCTTTTCAAGTTTTCCAGTGCTGTGCGTGTGCGTCACTCGCCCCAACGAAAAAAAAAGAGTTGCGTTCGCGTCGCGTCGCGTTTTTCAGAATATTTGCATATTCGCGAAGGAGCATTGAACTCTGATGGCTGCCTTTCTTTCTTTTTTATTTATTTTTTTTTAAGTTCCAGCAGTAGTTTGCTTCAGCTATAGTTTGCCCGCCATGTAATCGTCATCTCTGCTGTCGTTTTGGGGCGGAGCGAACACGTCTCGGATGACGCCTCCCTCCCGCGCGTTTTGTTTGCCCAAACTGACGGACAAGTGTCATGAACATCGAGAATGAGGGATTGGCCATCGCCCACCGTCCCATGCATAACTTTTTCCACATTTCCCTCTTTTTCTCTTTAGTTTTTAGGTGCGTTTGCAGGGCTCTAAGCTTGATTAATTCAAAAGGCCATTGCCCAGTAATGCGATATGTTTAAAAATGTCTTTAAAGAAGAAGCACAAAGTATGCTTGAAGTTTCCTTAATTGATTGATTGTCTTACAGTGTTAATAATTAGTAAAACTACATTTTCAATTTTAAATTAAATTATAATAATTAAAAATTAAACAAGAACTGCTAGTGTTTCGTGCAATAAATGAAAAATATATGCAATATTCAGGAGGTATTACTAAACACGCCAGAGACGGCGAAAATTTCGGTGAAAAATACCCCTGGCTAATGAAAACCTCAAGCTGTGCGCTCGGACCGACCATAGAAAATCAGACATTGGCGCAACGGGAGGTGAATTGATTTTAAATCAATATTGACAGATGACACTGGCAACAGCAGCAGAGGCAGCAAATGGTTGGCAAAACTCAGCATCAGAAGGGTAGGAAAGTGGGCGAAAATTACGAGGAAAAGTGGGTAGGAAAGTCGAGTAACTGCAGGGCTGCAGCAGCTATATATCGCTGCTATATATCGCTGCTCAAGTGGAAGCGGCGGCGGCGTCAGGCAAAAATTGTGCTTGCTGCCGCAGCATGAGACCAGCGATTAGGAAGCGGCGTCCACAAAAACCGGAGATAAACTGTCGACACGACTGCTTAGAAGGGAGGTCTTTGAATCGGTATTATGTGACAAAATATACACCACGAAATCGAAAGTTGAAATTTTTTATAGGTACATATGTGCCTCTCCAAATCTAATTGATTGTACATGGTTTACGGTTTATAAATTACCTAAAATTATGTAATAAGTTCTAGTTCTTAATTAACCAAGACATTTTAAAAATTGTTTATTGTATAAGTTTTAAATAAGTTCTCAGTTCTTACTTTTCATTTCTTTGTTGACGATATATTTTTATTTGAATTTATATTTGGGTAAATGATTTTAATATTGAACCTTTATTGCCATTGAACTTATTCAAAGTTGCTTGATTTAATTATCCCATTCGATAAACTCGTTTCGATTTCAATGGCAATTGATTATGGCTACTGCACAAGATGCTTATCATAATTACATAAACCCTGCCAAAGGCTCTGCGCAATAATCTCATTACGACATTCACTCATTCGAGATGCCCATCGAGACATCGGTCAGCCGTCATCCCTTTTGCCCGAGCCTTAGCCACAGCCGTTTCCTTAAGTCGCACCCTCCCCCAAAAACCACATTTTCCACTCATTTTCCAAGTCACACCGACCACAAAACCCGCATCGATTGTGCCAGTCATAACCATAAACCTAGAGTCCTCACAGGCCACCTAAAATGGGAAGTCAACTGCAGAAGGGAATCCCGAAAGGAGCTCTTGTCACCGCCGACAATTGCAAGTTAATAAATGCCAAAAAGCGACAGTCCCTTAATTGAAAGACTCGGCACCAACATTATCTAGATCAAACTCCCTTTCATTATCCTGTCCCTTTCCATCAGATAGGGGCTGATTAGCAGCTGTGGAGTTTTGGTAACCATTATATGGGCTCTTCCCCTCAATTAAGCGAAACTGTGTCAAGGTTCACAGACGACAGCCAGTGCGGCAGTGTTGAGAGAAAGGAAAATCCGAAATAAGTGTGAAAATTGCATAATGCTTTGCGGGGAAACCCAAAGAGTTTTCCTCACTTAAACTTTGCTGAAAACTGTGGAAACTGTTGCATAATTTCAATTGCCACCTGCCTCCACCGAGCTCCGTCTGTTTTTCACACTGTTTTCCTTTTCTTTTCCCCAGCAGAGTCGTGAGATAGCAACTCCGGCAATTTGGAAAATTGTATCTGCCAGATAAGATGAGAGATGAAGGCAAAGAAGTACTGAGACTTTTGCTATTTGCAGCTTTGCCATTGCTTTTCTTTCTTTCTTTCTGCGACGGTCTCTTTTGGGAAACGCCTGTTTTCCCGGCCAGACTTTTGTAATGAACTGCTGCCGCTTGCTATTGCTGCTTCCGTGTGGCTTGAGTTGACTGAAGATTGCCCCTTGGGTCGCCTGCCATCGCATAATCACAATAGACTAACGCCTTTGGGTCTCAACAGCGCCAGACAAACGCCAAGCGACTTTTGTCATCGCCAAATAGTTTTTCCAAACAAAAAACAATCAAGCTGAAAACTTTGCTTTTCTCTCACATTACAAAAAAAAAAGACAAAAACACTTTTTCAGGAAAATATATTGAGTCAGCAGCAGTCGTTTAACAAACTTCGCTGCATTTTCAACAGGCGAGTTCATCATGTACATTCCATACCCTTTTTTTTTCTTTCAGGCCTTTTTATTAATCAATATGTATATATGTATTTTTTATCCATTTATGCCATAAAGTGTTATAAAATTGTTGCATCTCTGAATGCTTTCAATTTAATTAAGTTTTTTCATGAATTTTGGGTCTTTCTTTTTGAGGCAAACAATTTCAGCTCACGGGAGACAGTGTTCATTAATGTGTTTTCAGCTAAAAGGTCACAGGAGACTGGTTTCCCGCTGAATCACCTAGATATGAAATGAACAGAACAGCTCAATTGGGATCTATCCATATCGCAAAGTACATAGTACAGCCATTAAACAAACAGTATCCCTTAATAACTACTGTCCGTTCTAAGGTCCTTCTGCTTTTGGTATAACCTTGGATCATTAACCAGGTTGATTATGCAATCCCCATATCCTAAACGGATTATCTCCGCTTACGAGATCCACTCGGAGCATGATATTTAGAATTTCGCGGTTTTACGTCTTCAAGCCTATATAAAGCAACGCTTTCAGTTCGATTTGAATAACTTTCTAACTTTCGGCTGCAAAATGTGGATCCTCTCGGGTCTTCAGGTCACTGTGCTCCTAATCATCTGCGGGTCTGCGGTGGTACCTGGCGATGCAGAGCCCTGCCTTGGTTGTATCACTCAGTCACTCAGAAGTCTCTTGTTTGGGCCTGAACATAATATATTAGATCCGGATCAGCATCAATCGGTGGACAATTATCAGGACTATTCAGAAAGTCTTCAGCAGCAACAGGCGCAACAGCAAGAGTACTCGCGACAGGAACAGGTACAGAAGCAGAAGCAACAACAAAAGGAGCAGAAGCAGCAACAAGAGCAGCAGCAGAAGCAACAACAACAACAGCAGGAGAAGCTGCAGCAGCAGCAGAAGCTACAGCAACAGCTACAGCTACAGCAACAGCAACAGCAGCAGCAGCTGCAGCAGCAGAACCTACAGCAACAGCTACAGCTACAGCTACAGCAACAGCAGCAGCAGCTGCAGCAGCAGAAGCTACAGCAACAGCAACAGCTACAGCTACAGCAACAGCAGCAGCAGCTGCAGCAGCAGAAGCTACAGCAACAGCTACAGAAACAGCTAGAGCAACAACAACAGCAACAACAACAGCAGCAGCTGCAGAAGCAGCAGCAGCAGCAGAAGCTACAGCAACAGCTACAGCTACAGCAACAGCTACAGCAACAGCTAGAGCAACAGAAACAGCAGGAACAACAACTACAAGGAACACTTCAGGCAATAGGGCAGCAGCAGGAACCAGAGCGAAACGAGAAACTACTAGAGCAGCTAGTCCTAGCACTAAACAGAGAAAAGGAGCCGCAAAAACTGCTAAAAGAAAGGGAACAATTGAAGCAGCTACAAGAATTGGAATTGGAGATACTGGGAGTGCTAAAGAAGGAAAAAAATAATCTTCAGTCCGATCGCCTACGACCGCTCCCTGTAAATATCCTAGTTCTACCTAATCCAAGTCCCGTATCACCTCCTCCTGACACAAACAAGAATGTGATTTCAGTATCCAACATTCCAGTAAATGGAGATCAAGAACCTAAAGATGCGGTCTCCTCGCAGGATCTACTGAAGGACCTGCAGAATCAAGTAAGGCTTTCGACTTCACGTAAAATTCAGGCAGAAAAGAGGCTAGCAGATCTGCGTAGGATACGAGAGTTGGAGATTTCCGCACTGAGGTTGAAGTTCACTGAGGCACTGTTGAACAAAGAGAAGCTTAAACTGGAAAGAAGATTAGAGCAGCAAGGGGAAGACAAAGATAGGGCTATAGTTTGGCAGAGTCAGGAACAGAGTCAGGGTCTGAATCAAAATAATAAACAGCGTCAGAGTCAATATCTGGAACAGTGGCTTGATCAGAATTTGAGACTGAGTCAGAATCAAGATCAGAGATTGGATCACAATTTGAGACAGAGACTGGATCAGCGTCAGCCAGCTGAACAGAGTTTGGTACAGCGTCAATATCAGGATCAGAGACTTGATCAGAATTCGAGACAGAGTCAGATTCAAGATCAGAGATTGGATCAGAATTTGAGACAGAGACTGGATCAGCGTCAGCCAGCTGAACAGAGTTTGGTACAGCGTCAATATCAGGATCAGAGACTTGATCAGAATTCGAGACAGAGTCAGATTCAAGATCAGAGATTGGATCAGAATTTGAGACAGAGACTGGATCAGCGTCAGCCAGCTGAACAGAGTTTGGTACAGCGTCAATATCAGGATCAGAGACTTGATCAGAATTCGAGACAGAGTCAGACTCAAGTTCAGAGACTTGATCAGAATTTAATACAGAGACTGGATCAGCGTCAGCCAGCTGAACAGAGTTTGGTACAGCGTCAATATCAGGATCAGAGACTTGATCAGAATTCGAGACAGAGTCAGATTCAAGATCAGAGATTGGATCAGAATTTGAGACAGAGACTGGATCAGCGTCAGCCAGCTGAACAGAGTTTGGTACAGCGTCAATATCAGGATCAGAGACTTGATCAGAATTCG
>VNJQ01004962.1:0-63632 GCA_008042515.1 Drosophila truncata | reverse complement strand
GAGTCAGATTCAAGATCAGAGATTGGATCACAATTTGAGACAGAGACTGGATCAGCGTCAGCCAGCTGAACAGAGTTTGGTACAGCGTCAATATCAGGATCAGAGACTTGATCAGAATTCGAGACAGAGTCAGATTCAAGATCAGAGATTGGATCAGAATTTGAGACAGAGACTGGATCAGCGTCAGCCAGCTGAACAGAGTTTGGTACAGCGTCAATATCAGGATCAGAGACTTGATCAGAATTCGAGACAGAGTCAGATTCAAGATCAGAGATTGGATCAGAATTTGAGACAGAGACTGGATCAGCGTCAGCCAGCTGAACAGAGTTTGGTACAGCGTCAATATCAGGATCAGAGACTTGATCAGAATTTGAGACAGAGTCAGAATCAAGATCAGAGATTGGATCACAATTTGAGACAGAGACTGGATCAGCGTCAGCCAGCTGAACAGAGTTTGGTACAGCGTCAATATCAGGATCAGAGACTTGATCAGAATTCGGGACAGAGTCAGACGCAAGTTCAGAGCCTTGATCAGAATTCGAGACAGAGTCAGACTCAAGTTCAGAGCCTTGATCAGAATTCGAGACAGAGTCAGACTCAAGTTCAGAGACTTGATCAGAATTTAATACAGAGTCAGAGTCAAAGTCAAGGACTGGATCAGAATTTGAGTCGGAGTAAGAATCAGGATTCGGGACAAAGTAAAGACGGGAGGCAATTGCCCGTTTTGCCGTAATAATTACATTATCCTTTTTTATTGTGCAGCTTATTTGTAATGTAAATCCTTTACTGCATAAATAAAAACTTTATCGCAATGAATTATAGTTTAAATTTATTAACAAAGTTTACTTATTATTCAGTCCGATAGCTCAATTTAATCCCCTCAAGTGAAGTTACTTATCAAAACCCAGAAGATTTAAATTATATAGTGCTGAATTTATATGGAAGCAGGGGAAAGTGTCCAGGTTTGTCCGAGATAATTTGATTAGCTTTATGCCCTCCCTTCCTTCGGGTAACCAGCCCTCACGGATCAACTAACAAACTGATGTTATGCCAACCCAACCCTCTTTCCGAAGCAGCTGCTTGTTAACGTTGCAAATGCCCATCAAATGTTGATTTAGCCACGGTTTTTGCCACTCAAGCGTGGCTAATGCCAGCGAATAAGCATATCTGGCTAATTATATACTGAGACGACATCCCTCCCATATCATCCTGGATGCGTCCGTAGTGGAGGACAGGAAATTAACATATGTCTCTGAGCCTGCAAAAACTGGTTTTCTCTCCGCTTCACTTTTGTGCAAAGTATTTAGTGTGGCAATTGAGACGGAAATAAAAAATAAATGGCAGTGGAAAATGAAAATGAGGAGTACAAGACAGCCCGCTTTTGTGCCTTAATTTAACGCCAGAGTGGGCAGCACACATTTCCCTGAGCAAAGTCTAAAAGTTCGAGTTCGAATCGTTGCTCTTGGGCTAATTCCGAGGGCAATTAAAATTGGGTGCAGAAAGTAATGCGTATTTGATATTGTCTCGTTTAAGCAGCAGTTGCTTTTCGGGGGATTCCGAGTCAATTAAAATTGGTTGACAGTTTTCCCCAGCAGAAATCTCTGGGGCTTTGCCTCCGACAAAAAAGGGTTACCTAAATTAAACTTTTCGCTCTCTGGATCCGGCTCCTCGCTGTTTTTTTCTTTCGCTTATTTGGCAAATAAATAAAATGTTGCAAAAGTTTCGCTATTTGAGTTGTGTTGTCATGGGAAATGTAGAGAGTGGAGGAGTGGAGCCGGACGGAGGACGGAGGACAGAGCATCGGAGGAAAACTGACCGTGGCAAAAGTTTTTCCAGCATTAAGCCGGGCATAATTAAAATTTTCGTGCTGTAAGCCTTCGGGCAGATTATAGCCAAGTTTGCTTCGGAAGCCATGGTGCAGGAACTTGCTATTGGCTTTGTTTGCCCCGCTGATTGATGGTAAATAAGCGGGGGCTTCCTTGTTTCAGCTTTTTTTTCCCACCATTTTGGGAACCCTTTTGGAGAATATTTTTCAAATTCATTTGGAAGAGCAGCGCTTTAAAGATTACATTGTTGCTAAGTAGAGTTTAATCGAACAGGCAACACTAATCGAATTTACGAGCCCGGACTTGGTCTTTTATTAGCGCCATTCTTTTTTCCCGGCACCAGGGAGTTTTCCCTCTCATTGTTTCGCCTTTTTAGCTTCGTTTTTACGGCAAATTTCATTTCAATAAAAGTCGCATTAATTTCATTTATTTGCTGTATTTTTTTTGCGTTCGTTTTTATGTTTCCGTGCTGAATGCCCTTTTTGCGCACCTGTCTCTCGCCTCGATCCAGCTGTCTGTCAAATGACTCGTCGCTGCCGCCTCGTCCATTTCAATTAACTCTCAAGGATTATTTTATTATGTCAATCAATTTCCGTAACTAAAAAGTCACCAATAAACGGAGCTACTGACCAGAGTTCGTCCTCCTATTTTTCCTTTTACTGTTTAATTTCCCCTAGTGTTTTCCTTCCTTTTTTTAGTGCGCTTTGCTTTCCTAGGTTTTTTTACTAGTCACCTTTTAATTATGGGATGCTGCAGTTGAAGCGGGATTTAATTAAATCTTGAATTTAATCGATGCAGCTTTATTGGCTGACGCTACTAGCAGTTGGAGAGTGAAGAGGAAGTCCTCGTTAATCGGTCTCTAAGGTCGTTGCATTTATTCTCAATCATTTAGGTTGCTCTTATTGCAGGGGAAATATCAATAAGTAGAAAATCGAAGTGAAAGGTGACTGGGGCTCTTAATTAAAATTTATAAAATACTTACGGATGTTAAAAACACTAAAAATATATTTTTTGGAATTACTATTAGCAATGTAAAAGCTTGACAAGAATCCTAATGTATTATAGCAAATTAAAACACATTTCTTCTGGCATTTCCTTTGATTTCTTTTGAATATTCCAGCAGGTTTTTGAGCTTCCATTTTAATATGCAAAATTTATCCAAATATAAAGGCTCATTCCCAAGGCATGACTTTACAAAATGCACTCGACGTAAGCCTGAGAGAAGTAATTGCCCGTTTCAGATTTTCATGCAATAGAAAATCTTTAAATTTTTCTTCTGGGCCGGAAAATAAAATCAAATCTTAAAACCATGAATCATTGAACACGTTGAAAGCGAACGAAGAGAGAGTTATTGGGAAAATCTGGGGGATGGCACTCCTTCTCAACCAATTATACATTTTGTGGGCGGGCTGCGTGGGCGTGTTCTTCCCCTCAATTTGATTGTTGTGTTTGTGGAGTGTGTGTAACTTGATCTATAGCTATGCCCATATGTACATATGTTGTGTAAACAGAGAACAGCCACACAACAACAAAGAGCGGTTACGACCAACAATAAAATGACTCTGAAAGCCAATTAAAGATAACAAGAGGCAACAAAAAAAGAAAACTCTGTAAAGAAAAGCTACAAAAAATGCATTAGCATAACCAAACAAAAGTTGGACAAAAAAGAGAAATGCTCAGCAGAGAAAAAACCAAGAGAAATGCGGCAAGACTTTGTCTGAGACCTGTGACTAACCGCATAACGGCAAATAAATGTTGCATAAAGAACAAACAATTGCTGACTGCAATCAATCAACAGAGTTAAACGCTTCCGACTCTCCGCATGTCCCCTCTCGGCCGAGTGACGAATAAACTGCTGCTGGAAGGCCTCAGAACTTCTCAGGCTCCTCAGGCCCGCCACCAGAATTCAGCTGTCCTCCGTCCCGGAATCCAGCCAGGAAGGAAGTGCTACGAGTTGCAGGAGTTAAAACCTACAAGGCCTACACGGCACTGCCATAACTTGCACGACACGGAACGGGTTGAGCCCGTTGAGGCACTGAGCAAAAATAGGGAAAATATATCTACAAAATTCTGAAAAAATCAGTTTAAAAAGTTTAATGTATGCTTTTTTTTATTAAGTTTTTATTAAAACAAAATTTTAGTGGATAGGAGGTTCCAGATCTTCTTTTTTCTAGTGTAAAAAGTGAGGGCGTACACGTAAGAAGGCTGCCGGAAAGGCATTCGAAATGAAGAGCATGTATGTGGCCCTCGTAAGGCATAGAGAAGGCATGGGAATGAGCCAGATCCAAATCAAGAAGGGCTAAACAAGTACGGCGGAGGGTTGTACTGCAAAAAAGAGTAAAAATAAAGGGGAGTTGGGCCTAAGCCGACAAGTCTGACTGCGGGCATTCGAAAGTTGCCGCCGGAATGCAAAGGAGGCAGCTTTGGCATTGAAAGAGCATTTGAATGCGGCCCAGAAGGAAAGGGTTGCGGCGACCGAGGAAATCGGAGGCAAACAAAAAGCAGGAGGAGAAGCAGGCAGAAAAATGCCAAGTGCATGAAAATGAAAGATGAATGGAAAGCAGGGCGATATGCAAGATATATATATTCTGTGCAGCTTTAATCGAGCGTGTTACTAGATGTGGGCGCTACCCTGGGGCAGAACCGATTTCTTTTCTTTCTTCAAAGAATTATTATTGACTTGGGTCCAACACTAGCCAACAAAGTAGTGTTTGGAAAAGTCCCCCCAGGAAAGAGGTAAAAAACTGCTACGGCAGCTAAGCAAGAAATTCATGTTCTGCCAGTCTTTTGATAGAGAAAGATCACAGGATAAGCAATGAGAAGGGAATGTTTGAATGACAAAGGCTATAGAGGTAGCAATGGGATTCAGAAAAAAAACGAACAAGGAAAAACTATTGTTGGAAATCTCCCTAGGAAATCTCTCTCTACATATGCTTTTTTTCGTCTAAGCTGAAGTACTTCATTTGAATTTATGCGGCTTGAGTTCTTTTTGTTAAAGCCTTTGCCACTTGAATATGCCAAAAAAAAAAAACAAGGAGACGGCGAAGGGAACTTGAGAAAACAGAGCCAGAAGATTTTTAGATTTCAAGTTGCTGATTGCCAGCAAAAAAAAAAAAAAAGAAGAAAGGGTGGAATAAAGGTATTTTATAGGAGCTGAATCCATAAACAGATCGTTAAACGTTTGGGGCAAATTGCTGGCACACGCAGCACACTGGCGAAGGGGCACGCCCAAAACCAGTTCCAAGGAAAAAGATGCATCAAGATGACAGAGAGAAGCTAATGTTGCAACTGCAGCGGCTGCGAGTGCCACAAAAAGACAAAAAAAAAAAAAGAAACAATGCAACAAGGCCCCTCTCTGTTTCGGCCACGCCCCCTAATGGCCTGGCCATAAAAAGCTCATCAACGTCAGCCTCTCCTCTCTCCATTGTCCCCCCTCAAACATTGTGCAACAGCAGCGGCAAGAAATTTGATAAAAATTACACAGCAAAAGGTAGAAGGGAGCGGACAAAAATAAAAGTAAAATACCAGCAAAACACAAAACAATTTCTGAAGAGCCAACGATTATTTAAAATGCAGCCAGCCAACAAATGATAATGGTAACCAACCGGCGAGCGAGCGAGCGAGCAGCAAATAGCCGTAAGATACGCTACGCGAAAAGTCATGAAGCCGAGGGAAAATTTAATAATAATAATACACAACTGCCACAGAGCACTCATACAGCGTTTTGTGACTGCATTTTCCATACAAAATCCGTGGCACAGCTTCTCCTAGTGTTGCATGTTGGAGGCTGCAGCGAATGTTTCCTGCTTACACCACTGCCTTGTCAGGTATTTTAGGTATTTGTTATAAACTTGGGGAGTGAATAATGCATTTGTGCTTGAATTATGTAAGTTTAATAGCTGAAACATATATTAAATGAGGAGTCACATAGCAGTTCATAATTTATTTAATAAAAATGTTTAAAAACCTAAACCCTTTTTAGGTTCATCTGCAACTGAATAAACTTCTGGTCTTTGAAGAGTATTTCTGTGCATTTAATTTTCCAATTTCATAAACGGGTTTTACCATTTATTTTTACAACAAACACCTTCGAAAATGTTTTCCGTTTCCCGCATTTTTTTTCATTTTTTCCCGAAACTACTTCCAAGCATTGTCAGAGATGATTTTCTCCTTTTCCCCTCTCAACTATCTTTTAAAGTGTTATCGTTTCTTTTATCGCCGAATGTTTCCAACGCTATTTGCAATTAACAGCATTTTTCGGGTTATATTATCGCAACAAAAAATAACCATAGTTGAACCGTTTATGGGAGAAAGGCGCCTCTCAGCATGTGTTCTCTTCGCTCTTCCATAAATCAAATAAAATCCTGCACTGGGATCGGGGATTGCATGTTGCGAAGCCACAAAAACAAAGAGAAAAATATTTAACTAATTAGAGTCATAAATCTCGACAAAATATGGGCCCCGGCGAGCACACACAAAAACCAAAGTTTGGTTCCAAATGAGCATTAATAACTCAATTTGTGTGTGCGGGGTGGAAAGTCATGGCTATAGCCCGGGGAATCCCCGGCAATCCACTGAATAGGCCCGAATCAAAGCCCGGGACTCTCTCGCATTGTCCAAGTGTCAATGTTTGACAAGAAAAGGGGGATAGTCCGAGTCGAAGTCAGGACAGGGCCGAAAAGAAGGCGCGTCCTGAAAGTCGGACATGGAGACAGTAAGCTGTGAACTGTGGACTGTGACCCAAATTGTTCACTTTGATGGACAAGACATTTATGACACTGTCGCCCGGCTGCCTGCCTGCCCCGGCTTCGGGGTTATCGTTATGGTTATGGTTATGGCCCCGACTCACGGAAAAGACCCAATGAAAGCCCAACGAGAGCCGGCAGACAAATGGCAAACTCATGGCAGACACTCTCTGGGCGAAACATTTGCATGTTTAACTTGGCACACAATGGCGACTCCGATTGCAAACCCGAAACGAATGCAAGCCCCGAATGCCGGTCCAAAATCCACTCCACTCCTCCTCCGTTGAAAGTCATGGCCTGCCTTCGAAGTAAACAAAAAGGGGAACCAGCCACAGAAGACTGCATTCGATGCACGTGCATTACATACATTTAAATTTGAAAGTTTTTCTTGGGGCAAAAAAAAATATAAATAAATTATGGACGGCAGTTAGCAGTCAGCAGTCAGTGGCTTTTCCCCCTTTTCTTTTATACCGCCTTATGAATACTATTTTTCTTATTAATTTACAAGTCCATTGCTAAACGACATCATTAAAGTGAAAGTCAATTTGCCGCGACGATTGTTTCTTTCTTTCTTTGGCTGCCTTTTAGCTTCTAATATTTCCTCGAGGAGCGAGCGTGCTCTAAGCCGAGTTTAATTTATGAGCGTACATTTTTCTTGGTCTCTTATTAAAGTGCGTGTCTAGCCAGAGTAAGCAACTCTAATTAATGACTCGGGCGTCTTCACGAAAAGGCGAGCGAGGGAGTTAAATTAATTTAATTTTTTCTTGGCTTGGTTTTTCTGCTGCACTTTTTTTTTGGTAGGTAATTTATCATTGCATAACCTTACGAGGGATCTATGAGCAGACAGTTTTTGGCAAGTTATCCCTTGAAGTAAACCCAAAGAAAACTCATTTTAAAATCATAAAAAGAGCTAAAAAGAAAGCTCACAAATTATGATTAATTGTAATCAAGCCAACAGCTTATGGCTGAACTTTAGCATACAGATTTAAGTACACACATTTGCCATACTAAACTAAAATGAATTAATTATGTTTTCATTACCAACTTTTACCTTTACTGCCTCACTATAAAATGCAGGCCGCACCTTCTGAAAATCCCAGCCATTGAAAGTGTGTTCTCTCCTCGGAAAAGCAATTCGCATTTCGTTAATTCCCCTAACAAGAACTGGGGGAAAAGGAAAATGTTCATTTGCCTTTTGGCGCGGGGAAAACCCCAAAACTTTAATTACGCTTAGCGTGGGGGGAAAACTGTCCGTCAGTGCAAAAAGGAAAATGCAAACAGAGAGTGTTTGACCGCCAACCGGCGAGCTGAACTCTTCCACTAAACTTGATTCGGACAAAGAGTGTTAAACGGTTTTCGCGCGGATATATCGCGGCGTGGCATTCCAATGGAATGTAAAAATGTTTAGAAAATACAAAATTGAACCGGCGACAGGCGACAATGGAATCCAATAAACTGCAATTGTCTGTGGGGGTTGAGTGGATGGTTAAAAAAGAGGCTGCCATGGCGATGGGGAGGAAAGTGGCCAGCTCTCAGACTTAGACTCGTATGGAATCTGCACGGAGAACAAATTCGAGATCTAAAGACAATGACTTATATTTACAGTGAATTTATTCCATAAATAAATATAAATTATATACATAAAACCCATATTTCTGCTAACCCTTTTCACTGAGAAGTTCTCTCTGAGGAGGTCCAATCTAAGCATCAAAAAAATATTTAAAAAAAACACTATGCCTGTCAGTGGATGGCAGTTAACTTGGTCAAGCGAAGAGCAGCCACTGGAATGTGAAAGCCATTGCCGGCGTCGACGTCGTCATTGCCGCAATCATAGCCAAAGTTGCTGCCGGGAGTTGAAGTTTTTCGAGTGTGTTCCAGAGTTCGTGGCTCTAGAAGAGCCCCAAGAATATGCGTGTTGGACCAGTTGGCACGTTTCTGTGTCAGGAGCGCTATTTTTACGGTCAAGCATGACCAGAGATAGACAGAATATATACTATTTCTTGTGCGTTCCTCTTCTAATTTCATTTGTTCGAGCAGCAGACCTGGAAACTTACTTTCCTGGCTATCCCCATTTTTATGGCTGCACCATTCTTGGCCTCATTTTAATTGCAAACACAGACAGAGACAGGCAAAAGAGAGGGAACTTTGGAGGAGTGCAGACTGCACTTTGTATGCAATCGTTGTCGACGCTGTCTGAGAATGGTTTTGTCTATTTTTATGCCACTTTGGCTTCGGCTCCTCTGCCTCTGTAATTCGCTTAACGCCGCTAGGTGGCGATGCTGATGATGATGATGGCCCCTGTTGACCCAATTGTCCAGAAATGGCTCGCAGCTTCTGAGTGTCTGGGAAGGGGATTTCCCCTTCCGCACTTTTCCTTTTGGCCTGGCATTTTTCTTTGTTTTTCTTTCCTTTTCACTTTTAACGCTGCCCCCCTCCGGGCAGGAAAGTGGCGTTGCCGCCTCTCTGCTCTTATGATTTCCTCTTTATAATTCTAACTATATTTTTTTTGTCGTTCCCCCTTTCCGCCTTTTGCATTTTTGATTTTTACTTCCGAGAGTTTTAGTTTAAGTTTGCTACAAGCAAATGTTTGAGTTTTACGCGTAGATTACCTGCCTGACATTTAACTTAATTGAAGGGAATCTGTTTACCTTTAGAAAGGACTCTTCTTTGGGGAAAATAGATGAAATGGTGAACATACCTGCAAGTAAAGGAAATAAAAATAATAAATTAGTGAGAGGTATTAAAAATATAATCAAAAATATATGAGAATGTTTTAATATTATTTAATTTGTTCTGTGTTTCATGCAGTAAAAATAATATAAATGTATTATTGAAATCATTGTGACATTTTTTATGTTTAATGCCTTAAGCAGAGAATTTCCCTTTACCGTAAAATGCTCCGTCATGGCCATACACTTTAAGTAATCACTTTAGTTTAATATATATTATTCATGGACAAAAAGAACCCCAAACTACACCCCATATCGTGTCAAAGTAAACTTATTTTTCTATGCAAAGATGCTGTGCCGCAGGCTGCTCCGTGTCTCCTCCAAGAAACATTTATTTACTTAACGTTGTGTACATCACACATACGCCCCATTAGACAGCAGACACACAAACACAATAAACAGGGTTTGTTATTGTTTTTCCCTGTCAATTATTTCGTGTTTTATCATTTGAGCTGGAGGAAGCTCTATGATGGTAGTGGAAAAACCGCCACAGGTGGTTAATATGGTAACTTTCACACTTAGCGTCGCATGCATTTTCCTAGCCATTTTCCACGTTGTGCTCTCTGCCGTTTGTTATGCCATAATTTACATACATTATGCATGTTCTTGCTGCAGGTACATTGAACCTGCAATGATTGCAGCACAACGGCAGCAAAAAAAAGGCTTCTGGGTAACCAGAAGCCACAGAAGCTAGCTGCTGGTGTTAGAAATGCTGGCAAACAAAACAGAAAAAAGTTATTCAGATACAGATACAGCAACTGTTGCTAGTTTCCGGCTTCCTGCCGTGATGACAAATTTTTCTGCAAGCCCTCCGAACATTTTTTTTTGTTTTTTAGCTGTGCCCCCCTTTTGTTTCTGTTCATTTTTTGCACGTTGGATTTTTTCAAAATTGGCAGTTGCACTTTTGGCTTCGAATGTTGGCAAACTTTTTTTTTTGTTTGTTTGTTTGTTTTGCTGGCCAAAGTTTTGCATTTTTTGTGGTTACAAAAATCCAGGCGGGTTTTTGTTTCGGTGGTTTCACAATATGCCAGATATTTATTAATAATAAATATGGATTATGTGTGATTTTTTAATAAAGTCATGTATAGATAAATCTCTGGTGAAATGAATCTTTTATCGGTGGGGATATTCCCTAAAGTTGATTAATAATGCATAATTATAATTTTATTTTATTTATTTCCCATGACCAGGCCTATCCAAATCGAATTACCATAGCTTTTTCCAAAATTTTCTCCACTCAATTTCCTTTCACCACTCACTCGCCACTTAACCCATTTTTTCTCAGCTTGGTTTACCCTGCACTTGGCCAACACACTCACACAACACTCTCTCTACCGTTTTCCCAAAAGCATACAAATTATTTAGGCAATTTACAGGGACAGGGACAGGCCCTGGATAGCTCAGCTCAGCTCTGTCCGTCCCCTTGGAGCTGCTCAATTGCCAAGTTATTCACATCCCGGCAGTCTGCACTGGGGAACCTCTACTTTAAATAATGAAGCTATTTTCGCGTTCAATTCCCATACGCAGCCAATCACTTTGGATGGCGACTGGCGAATGGCGAACAAAAGGGCCAAAGTCGAGCGAACAATGGCTGAAAACTTTGCACCGAATCAATAAAAAAAAGGAAGCTGTGCTGCGGGTGGAATCCTGAGAAGGTTAAGGAATCCCCAGTGCAGCAGGCAGCATCCCTATCTTCATCTCTATCTCCATCTCCAATGCCATCGCTCGGCATCTTCATAATCGCCATCATCGTTGCCATGGACATGCTCCCAGATATACCCCATTTTCCACTCCTGTGCCACGTCCTGGAACACGTTTCGCTTATCACCGGAGGAGGAGAGTGGGTTGCGTGGGGAAATCTTATCGGCATGCTTGGCATTCATAAGATCTCTGAATCGAAAGCTATAGCCGCCAAATCGCAGAGCTACTTACGTGAGGCCGTTTCCATTGCCTCCTGTGTGTGTTGTGTGTGTGTGTGCTGGAGTGGCAACAATAATGAACCCCAGCCAAATATGCTCGACGTACATATTACCTGTCTTTTGTGTAACACCGCGATGTTACAGGGGGACGGCGGCGGAAGGGGACAGGAAATGCTTTTGGCACGACAGACTTTTCAATAAACTCCCTCAAGCGTGTGTGCATTAAGTGCAGCGAGGGAAGCCGAGCCAAAGTCAATGCGGAAACAGTGGTTTAAGCTACAGGAGATACTTGGTGGCTTTCAAAAAATATATAATATATTTTGGCAAAGAATTTTGCTGCTTCACAAGAAAAGAAACCTTTATCAGGCATTATTTTTGTTATCAGACAGTTTTTAAGCTACAAAATCTGTAAAATGACCTGTATTTTGTATAAATTTGGTCACATTTTTAATCATAATATTACATTTACTATTGTCACACTGTGAATGCATCATTGGCCGCATTCTGGTAGCTACAAATTCTTATTTAATTATTATTTAAGCTACAAAATCTGTAAAATGACCAGAATTTTGTATAAATTTGGTCACACTTTTTATCATAATTTTACATTCACTCTTGTCACACTGTGCATGCATCATTGGCCGCATTGTGGTAGCCACAAATTCTTATTTGTTTCTTTTTTTTTTAAAACCCTACTTGCCTTTCTCCAGCCCTCTCTTTCTGGCTGTCTTTCCAACTCTCTCTTTCTCTCTCTCTGTCTCTCTGTTTCTCTGAGGGATTCTCCCCGGTGTGCGCCGCACAGCAATTTGCATGGCTTGAAATTCGAATTTGAAATGGAAAAGTAAATCGTGTAATGTGCGCCTGCAAGAAATTGCCTAATGCCCCCCGAATGCCCAGCATGAGCCGGAAGGAGGGGCAGAAACCAGAAGAGGGGCCAGTGTGCAGGAGAACCGAGTAAAAGAGGTAGCCAGAGGTAGCAGAAGAATGGTTGACTGCCTGACAGGCAATTCCAGGCCGCAAAAGTGCGCAGAGAGTGGCTCCGTGCTAAAAACCTTTAACCAGAAGCAACGACTTTGAGGCATATGGGACCGCAAGTAAAGGGAAAACCAAGCTTGGAGAAACCAAAAAAAAAGTAGCTGGAAAAAAAAATGAAACGAAAACCAAGGAAAGCTGAGAAGGAAAAACCAGACCCGCGTAACGAGTAGAACGTGAGCTTTGTGCACTGGCCATTTATGATGACGACGACGACGACGAGGATGATGATGGCGATGAAGGCACTTGCTGTTGCTGCTCCTGCATTTTGCACAGGAATCTTATTTTTAGAAAGGGATTCTTAAAAAAACAAATGTTGTAATCTTAAAAAAATTTAAATGCGACTTTATACATTTTATTTTCTTTATTTTTATTGCCCATAGCTTCTCCTGAACTTTTCTTTAATTTAGAAAATTTAATGAAGTATTTATTCTTTAAAAAATTGTCTGAAAATTTGTTTTATATTTAAAAATATCTCTTATTTATCTTTAATTTAAAACCAAATTTTTTCCAAGTGCCCTTAGTATGTGGCTTTCGTGCAACATCAGCAGCAGCAGCAGGTGGTGGCATGATTGCATGTTGCAAAAGGAGACGAGGCGGCGGCCAGGCGGTGGGACTTTCTCAAGGGGTTGCCTTCGTGTTGATCTTAAACTTAGATAAATAAACTTCAACTTTAGCGGAAGGAGAAAGCAGGCAGAAAAAAAGAGAGGGGCAAAAATCGAAGGAAAATATTTAAAGGTTTTTCCAATGCACATTTTTGTGCAGCGGCATTAACACGTTGTTGTTGTTGGTGTTTCCCGCGAACAAAAGACCGGCGAATAAAATCCAGCAGAAAAAAATATACAAAAAATAAAGAAGAACGGATTGGATTCTTCAACATTGTCCATTGTCCACTCACGAACGGAGCCCATGAAATGGGGCATTGAAGCGTGGAAAAATCCTCAACCCCGAGCGGGGGGAAAATTTCTCCTGCCCAGCCATGTGACAATTGTCAATGTGAGACCGTAATTTAAGGCTTTAAGTCGCTGCAGGAATTTCCCCAATATTTTCCTGTAAAATGTAATCAAAAAGAGAGAACCAAAATGCAAAAATGAACTTCAATTTCTGCATAAAAATTAAGAGAAGAAAAAGAAGAAGTCCTCCCTCCCTCTGGAAAGCTTTTACACTTTTTCCAATTTCAGTTCGATGAGTTTTTGTCTGTATTTTCCTTTTATTTTTTTTTGCGGTTACTTTTACTGACTTTTTGTTTTGTCACATGGCGCATATACGTCACAGTATGGGTCCCAGTTTTTGGCTTTACTTCAGACATTCAACTTTTCCAGGGTAGAAGCTCTGGTAGGGCTCTGACTCCGGTTCTGGCTCTGGCTTTGGCCTTATTGTTCCGTACTCGGCGACAGCCTCGAGCAAAATTATACGCATGAGCGCCACGGAAATGGCAAACTCGACTACAACAACCCATGCCAAAAAAAAAAGGAAACTACTAAGGAAAAAAATACAAAACAAAAAAAAAACTGCAACAAAACAAACAGAATTGAAAGCAACACCGAATAACAGAGAGAGACAACACACAAAAAAGTGCAGCATTGCATGTCTAAATGGGAAAACAAAGGCTGCCATTTCCACCTGATGCCACGCCCACATAACCCAACACTTTGCCAAGGCGGAAAGTGCAGCAGAAGGCGGGACGGGGTGGAAAATCCAGGGGGCGGCGGTGTATGAGTGAGTTCCGTTGTAAAAGTTTTGTAGGAAATCAAAAGAGAGTTTTGTCGTCATCATGATCAGCACAAGACAGGCTGGAGCCCAAAGGGGTAAGAAGCCAGGAAAATTTTAGGGAAAATTATTTTCCAAATAAACTTAATCAAAAAATTGTAGGAAAAATTATTTTCCAAATAAAGTTAATCAAAAAATTGTAGGGAAAATTTATAACCAAATAAACTTAATCAAAAAATTGTTTAAGAAGAGGAAACATTTAGGAGTTTCACGTTTCTGCTTCCCAAAAATATTTTCTATTTTATTTTAAAACAAAGAAATTCTGTTGAATTTTTTTATACAGAAAATAAAGGGCCTAATTATTATAAATATGTTTATAATTCTTTTTTTTATCAATTAGAAACAAATCTTAAACCGAAACCAATTTAAATAATCATATGTTCAGGCTTCATGTCAAGGTTCATATGTTTTCTTGGCAATTAACTAATTTCATGTCCATTAGCCCCATAATTTAAGTGCTGGCTATTTATGCTTTTTGTGCTAGGTGGCCCCAAAAATGGCAGCGGATTAGCTGGCATTGGGAAAACACTGGAAACAGGGCTTAAGTGCAGTGGGAAAACGGTTTGAACCTTCGGTGCTTTAGGAAAATGCAAAGTGACCCAAAACCAAAGTTTGCGTGTGTGTTTCGGGTGATGTGTTGTGTTTTGTTGTTTTGTTGTGTTGGGCAGTGTTTGTTTTGCGGTTGCGGGGGGCAAACCCCTTTCACTTTGATATGGCAGGCGGCCGGGTCACTGCTGCCAAACTGCTGGACAGGATTAGAGCCACTTACACAGGCTGCAGTGCAATGGCAGTTGCCAGTTGGCCAGTTGGCTAGTTGCTCTCCGTTGCCAGAAAATACATACGTATATATATATCCAGGCAATATCATAAAAAGCAACAGCTAAATGCCATAAAACTGACGCGAGATCTGTGTGAGACTGTGTGTGTAGGCCAGGCCATGGATTAGTGCGACGCTTTTGGCCAGGCTTCAGCTCGGCTTCGGCCCGGCTCTTATCTATTTGCCAGAGTGATGTGAAAGCTAAGCCAATGCTCACTGAGCTCGTAAATTAATTGCCTCGGTTCGAGTTCGCTTTAGAGTAGGAGAGTCGAAGAGTCCGAGGCCGAGAGTGGAAAACTGGCCGGGCCAGCGAGCGAGCCTGCTGCATAATTGATGTTAGCTTTCCATTTTCAGTTGACAGCATTTTCCAGTTTTCAAATTCGGTGCGTTGCACTCTCCTGGCTAAAAAAAAGATGCCGGTTCCGAAATGCCTAAAGTGGGGGAAACCCCCCTGGAAATTGACAGTAATTAGATTGATTACGACGCCGGCGGTGGTGGTGGTGGCTTTTATGCAAATAGCCTGCTCATACTTGTGGCAGTGATTAATTCACCTGGCGAAAGTCATTTATACAATTCATATTTTATGTATTTAACCTTTTATTAAGGGGAGTGGGCGTGTCCTGGGCCGTTAAAGGGGAAAGTCAACGACGACGACGACAAGTTACCACTCTGCGTTTGTCAGCGGCTTTTAATTGGCTTTTAATTACATATTAATAATAATACTTTTTTTTCTATCTTTGAAAATGTTTGCAATGTCCGCGGCATTCGCTGTTTATAATTTGAAACTCAATTAATTTCGAAGACATGTGTTGATGGACTTGCTCTATTTTCCGCTGGTAGAAAAATGTAAACGATTTCACGGGAAAAAACTAGGTAGCTGGAGGGAATTATTATTACAAAATATTCTAGATTAATTACACAAAAGTGCACTTGACAGCAGCAAAAATGTTTAATTAATCGAAAAGTATTTAGAGATAAGCCTAAGCTTTTTTTTTGCAAAATTATTTGTTTCAATTTAAATGAAACATATTTTTTTAACAACCTCACTTAATGTGTCACCTCGTAGTTTCTCGCCACACTTTCCCTTAAATCCCACATCTTCCCTACTATCCAACTGTCTCAATTACACTCAATTGTCTACAATTTAAAACCCCAAATTCACCACCGGATATTGCTTAAAATTCATAAATTACATATACATAAGCCCGAGAGCGGCAATAAACCGCAGATCAGACAAAGTTAGCCACAATCCTCGGAGTAAGGGGAATTTCGAAGCCGCACTAATTACATAGATTCCCCGAGTTAGCCAAAGTCCGGGCCACTCTTGGCCAGTTTCCAGTTAGCAAGCAAAGTTAGCCAGGGCAAAAAATGGTTTAATTGCAATGCCAAAGGGGAGTGGGTTGAGGTAATGCCATTGTTGAGAATTCGGGGGAAACGCCACAGAGTGGGTTTAAATTTTGTGCGGTAAATTTTCATGTAAATCGCAGCTCGGCAAATAAATCGAGCGGCGAGTCAACATCAAGTCATCAACGTTCAGCCAACAGCAAACAGCATTCCGAGTCGGTTTTAGCTGCCAAATGTGGAGCAGGCGCCGTCTGCAATTGTAACTGCCTCCTTCTACCCATGCACTGTGATCTAAACCTGGGTTCTTTTTATAGGGAACGATATAGAACGATAATTTCACCAATTTTGATATTTGCCCATTAATTATTATTAAAGAATTTCAATTTAAATTTCATTAAAATCGGACGACTATAATAAAAAATATCGTAACTTCGCCGTTTCTTAACATATTATAACTTCGATGTTTCTCTACCTATTTTTATCAAACTTGAAATTTAGTTACTTAATATTATTCCAGTATTTTCTTTAAAATTTCATTAAAATCGGACGACTATATCCTATACCTGCCATAGGAACAATCAGGAAAATAATAAAAAATATCATAACTTCGCTGTTTCTCAACAAATTTTCATAAAATTTGAGAGTTATCTTCCTTTTTTGTTAAATACTAGTATTCATTCTCTTATTTTCCAAAGATTCATTTAGTTTTCTCTCAGTGCTCAGAGCGCCCAAGTTGAAGTCAACATGCATAAGCATAAGATAGTCATCATCATGGCGGGCGCATTAATGACTGCCTAAAGCGGCGATCCCAGGGGCTGCAGTGGATTTCGGGGCAGAAGGAGGGGGCCTTAAATGCAATGAGGGGTGCCCTACTGTTTGTTGGCGCAGGGGTGTAGCAATAGAGGGGGGCTTGCAAAGGGGACCAGGAGGCAACAATTGTTGTGGCTTTGCATTTGCGGCGCAATTTATATGCAAGCGATTGCAATGCGTGCACAAAACGCATACAAATGTAATTTGCAACGCGCGTTCGCTCTTGCCCCCAAATGCAAACGGTTCGGATAAGACGGGTTAAGGGTTAAGGGGGACGTATGCCGCATGAGTAGTTAAGGGGTTAAGGGGGTGGCTGGGCGCCCGGGTGGTTACTCTGCAGAAATCACACACAACCCGCTTGGATGGCGGCTCATTTTGGTGAATAATTGAGACAATTACGCATATAGCATATACATATATATAGTCAGGTCGTGGGGGGTTTTGAAGCCCTGCAGCCTACGGAGATCTAGGCAATTTGTATTTTAAGTGGCATTAAAAAATATATATATGCATTAACATATATGTAAGGGCAGGCACACATAGGAAATAGGCATAATTACATGCAAGCAGGCAAGACTAGAACCTAATATTAAATGCAAGACGCGTGGATAAAAATAAAAGCAATGTAGATTGCAAAGAAAAAAGTAACAAGGACCAAGGAGAAAGAAACTAGTTTAAAAGTATGGCTGTGGAAAGCAATAATTTAAGAATATATGTAATATAATATAATATAATATAATAATAATGTAATATAATAGAAGAATAGATGATGATTGCAAAGAAAAAATTAACAAGGACCTAGGAGAAAGACTCTAGTTTAAAAGTATGGCAATATTTTATTTTAAATATGATCTTGTAAGAAGAAAATCTTTAATCCATTTTAAGCTGATTTTACAAGCATCAAAAGTATTGGAAAATCCATTCCCTTTTAATCAGTTGTGCAAATTTCTATATATTTCCTCCTGTGATCTGCCAATGAACTAAATTTGCCTTGGCTGATTGGAATATTTTCCATTTTGGACAACATAAGTGAAATCAGCTTAATCTCCAACTGAGTCACTTGAAAAGTATTTTATTTCTGTGGCTTGCGGCTTGTGCCCTCTGGCATATTCATTAAAATTCTACTCTCAGTTCAAGTGGCAAGTTCCCTTTTCGAGGCAGTCGTTTCTGGGGGCATGAACTTCATCAATTGAGCATGGAAATAGTTTTCGTTTTTTCGTTTTTTTTTTACGATGGGCCTCAATTGACTTTGATGGGGCATTCCATATTAATTTTATTAATTCCTGTTTTGGCAATCAAAGCAATTGGTTATTGCTGCCGCGCTCAAAGCACAAAGGCAAAAAGTGAGTGAAAAAAATGGTAATATTAATCATTAAATGCGACTCTAGGGCAAAAGTATTTTAAGTGAGTTAATTGTCGTTGCAACGGCGGGGAAAAAAGCGAGTACGCAAACGAGGCCATAAGTTATGCCATTTTTCCCAGTTCCCCTCTCACTTTTCTCCGCAGCTTTTTCCCATTTTCCTACGAATTGAAAAGTTAAAAAAATATATACGGTAAAATGTTGTTAATTACGTTTTCATACGCAACAACAGCAATTTGCAGCCCTTACACACAGTCTGCAGTTGTGCAGCGAAAAATAGTTTACTAAAACCGTGGCGAACTGTGTTGCATTTATTGTTGCAATTTGTGTGTCGTCCCTGTGTGCCCTGTTGTGCAAAACACACAAAACACGAATTGCCATTTAACTGGCTTTTTTCTTTGGTATTTACCAGTACTCCTATGTATCTCTATATATATGCAGGTAGGGGTATCCGTATCAGCAGCCTTGCCTTGGGGCCTCTGGAGAGTCAGAGATACAAGTGCAGGTTGATTTTTTGCCAGGACCAGCACTAAATTTGTAGCTAATTGGGGATTATCTGGCAGCTGGCAGGCAGAGCATGAGATATATGAGAATATTTTACAGAATATTTCCAATAATAATGCATCTTGCGAATGGAAACATGAGATGTCTATTAAATAAATTCATAACATTTCTTTGGCTGCATTATATATTTAAAAGAAATATTTATAAATTTTATCCAGAGTTTTCATTTATTATTCAGACTAATAGAAACAATAATATTGCTTATAACATTTATCTGAGGCTGGAAAAAAATTAGGATGTACCTTCAAATGCTCATCTACATCTAGAACACTTTTTTTTATGAAATAATTACTTTATAATATTTAGAAACCGATTTATAATATAATAATATATTATTATTATATATATTATATATTATTATTATTATATTAAAATATATTATTATTTTATATAATTTCTTGTACTATTTAAATTTAAAAAAAACTCCCCTTTAATGTAGATTTTTCTTGTCTATATTTTTTGGCTGAACTTTAAAATTCGCTTTGCTGAGCTCACTCCATTTCCTGTTGTTGTTTCCACTTGTGCGAATATTCTTGGACTTTTTTTTCTCTCGTTCTTTAAGCAATTCGTTTCTAATTGCTGGTAATTGTCTTCTATGCCCCGCCTGCCCCCGATTCTCCGTGACCATTTGAAGCAGCTGCGAGACCCAGAGACCCACAAAACACAAAACTGAGGCAGAAACACAAAATAAAAAAAGAGAAAAAAGTAGCATGTAATAGCAAATTATGTTGCAATTACAAAAGCAGCGCAAAGCAAAGCGAAACAACATGAACAACGAGCCGAGCGAACTGAGAGAAAAAGTTTAACAAAACAGCAAACAGCACACGTTCCCCCAACCCCCCAACTCCCTCTCTAAAACTCAGTTCTCTATGGATTTTTCGCAACAACCTAATTGTTTTTTAGTTTTTTTTTTTTATTGTTTATTTTTGCTTTGGCTCTGCGCAAAACTTCATTCAGGCAGAAGATACACAAACCAACTGAGAAAATTGCAGGAAATTGTCAAGTGGACTTGAGATCTCTCTGCATTTTCGGTTCCACCTTGAATACGGCTTTAATCGATCTCAAAGCAGGGAGAAATAAACACCTACACAGGCTGCCAAGATGACAGAAACAAATAAAGGCAAACAGTTTAATTTACGTCAATTAAAATGTTCATGGGAGAGAGCTTATAATTGACCTTCTTGGGCCCCAAACAACTTGTCAACTTGATCAATGCCACTTACAGAGAGAGAAGTGAGCCAAGTTAACCTCCCAAATTACTCTGAAAATCCTAAAAAAAAGAAGCACAGACCAACTTTCTCCCTCTCAAAAAACTAAGCGGAAATCATTCATAATTGTTAGTTTTAGACTTTTGCACAAGGGGAACTCTTCTCGGCTTGTACCTTTTTCCCCGCACGTTTTCTTGTTTATTTTTTATTCCTCGTAATTAATTCGCCCTTTTTTCTTGTGTTTTCTCATAATTATTATGCAGAAATTTGTATGGCTTTTTGTATAAAACCCCCCCTCCCCCCGTTCTTGCCCTTTTTAAACAATTAACTTTTGTTTTTCTTTGAACTCACACATTTACATGAAAATTTAAATCGTTGACCAAGAATAAAAGGTATAATGAAAACATCAAGTTTTTGGACGAGCCTGGGAAAGCTGAGATGTGTTCTTTTTTCCTCCAATATTTGGGTAAATGAGAAGGCAAAAATTTGTAGTTCTTTTTTAAGGCATTGACTTTAATTTCACACAAGTAGCTAGCAGACAAAATTAGGCTTTGTCATGTTATTGAGGAGATTTTTCCACGCATCCTAAAGGGAAGATTCTGGAACCACATATCATCCATCTTAATTAGCCCATTTTTGTGTTTTGATTTCCTGGGTCCTTGGGAGACTTTTCTTTTGTGAAAACATATAGTTGCTTCATCAGTATCTGTTAATATAATCTTATGTGCATTAAGGAATTATTATAATATGTTAAGCCTTTTGAGAATATATCTTAGCTTGCCTTACGAAATTCTTGTGATATTTTAAAGACTTTGTAGATTTTTTCTGAGACGTTTTCCGCTTTTCAACAATCACTCAACTAAACATTTAATAGCCTTTCACCTCCACACATTTAAATCTCTCTCGTTGATTGAACCGCACAGAATTCAATTGCCTTAAAATCGAATTCCCAGTCGAGGAGGCTAATGAATGCTGCTTTAACCCATTTCAATCAACGCCTTGTCAAATCAAAACGGAAATATTTTCCAAACATTTTCATAAAACGATTATACATATATAAAAACCCAATGGAGAGAGAGAATAAATCGAATAAACAATGACAACGACCGCAGATGCCGTAGGAATTAAAGGAAATTAAATCGAGCGGACACAAGAGGCAGGCAGGAGCCATTGTTTATCCCTATTTGTTGTAGGTTTCATTGTTGGGAGTGGTGTTGCATGTTTCTTGTCACTCGTCATTGACGAATAAACAAAGCGAAATGCAAAACTAAGCCACAGAAAAAAGGGACAGCCAGCGAGATGCATAAACAAAAAGAACAAGACCACTTGAGAGAAAGGCAAGGCAGGCAGGCAGGCACTTGTGTGTGCCACACATGCCACTGTTGCTGGAATGACTGAAGAGATACAGATACATTTACAGATACAGATACAGATGGAGAAATGGAGCAAAAGCGAACGACATCGATTGGTGAATGTCGAACTGCATCCGAGAAGCGATTCCGGCTGCCTGCCAAGCGGAACTCCAGCGATGTTCACTATGATAAGAGGTTGTTCTTTGGGGCGTAGATACGTTTGGTTACACCCTCCGCAATTGTCACCACTTCCCCCTTTTTATTTAGGGTTTTATGCATACGCCCTCTAAAAATACAAAAAATAACGAGAAACTTAGGAGCTCAAGAGGCTGCAGCTAGTTGAGACTTACCAGCGTGACTAATTAGCCTATAATGAATTTTTGCAGCCATGACTTCCATGGAACACATTTCTATAAAATTATGTTATATATTGTTTAAATTTTTGAAATTCTACTGACTCAATTAATAAAAAAAAAAAGAACTATTCATTCTCTTGAATCAACTCAAAATGTGAGCTACTCTCCTGTTTCCAGTTATGAGTGCTCCCACTGTATCCACGCATCTGACAGATGCAAAACCCCCACTTGGCATGCAAAGCTCGGCACTTGTCTGGCACTCAAGTGGCATCACTCCTGGATTCTTTTGGCTCCCCTTACATGCCGGCTCCCTTGCCCTTTCCCACACCCACACCCATCCCAATACCCGTCACAATTGGCATTCTTCAAAAATGCCACTCTCTTCCTTCCTTCGGAAGCTTTGTGTATACTCCAAGCTCCATTTCCTGGGGTGTGTGTGTGTGCAATCGATAAATATTTTTTCTTGAAATTAAACAGGGTTTACGGGCGGGCAGGCAGGCGGTGCATCAGTAAAACAATCAAAATACAAATAATGAAGAATAATGAGCACAAAAGGGCACTGAATGGCAGCATGGAAGCTGTCTGTCTGCCTCAAGTGTTTACACTCTCAAGATCGTTTCGACTGCAGAAAAGGGAAAAAGGGGGAAGCCTGCTCAAAATTCATCGATTATTCTTTGGGATTCTTCTATAAATAGCTGGAAAAATGTGTGTGTGCAGGGTTTATCAGGGGGAAAGTGTTTAGGGATCAATCATGACAAACGATTACAAATGAGGAAAGAGGAGAAATTTCTAATTCAGACAAAAATAGGCATAGAGGTTATCGTATTTTCTATTAAACAATTTAATTTAATTATTTAAAATATAACTGAAACCGATTTGCACTCAGACATCAGGCATAACCAAGCTCAAATTTAATTTAAAGCCCGCACGAGGACACAATTCAATTTGAATAATAATAAACCCCTTTACGACGCCTGCTCGTCTAACCACTAACCCAATAAAAAATCAAAAATCAAAGGGAAGGAGGCGGAGGCGGAGAGCAGCTCATTCACTGCCACCACAAATCCCGGACCAATTTCGCTACTCTGATATTTATACAATATATAGCAGCAAATAAATATTTTTTTAGTTAGAAATTCTACTATTTATTCTCCGTCCATTGTTGAATGTGTGTTTGAGTTTTATGTGCTTTTAATGGGAAATAAAAATGAAATCATGTGTGCAACAGATTGTGGTTCCACACAACCCCCGCCACCAACGAAAGTAGCCATGGGTGTCTATATATTCTAAATCTCTTCGATTGGAGAATATTCTGTGGATTTGTTTCGCCTGGTTTGCATTTTGTGTCGCATTCGGATCGACAGATGAAAAATCCAACCGAAAAAAAGGAAAACATAGGCGCGCACACACACAACATTGGAAAACATTTGCGGATTTTGGTTTTTGAGCCGCAAAACATTTGATTTCATTTCGGTTTGCAAGTCAATTGATTTGTCATGAAACGCCCCCAAAAAAAAGGAACCCAATTTCCAAGCCCAATGTTTGAAATTCAATTAGAGTTTACTCCCCGAATTTGTTACGTTAAAACTTTAATTGAAATTGCATTTGTACCTTTCGATTTGTGCCAAAATGAAATGAACTGGCAGAAAATTTCCTTAAAGTTTTTTTTTGCTCGTCCTGGCCACGCCCCCAAAAAACAAAATGTACTTAAACCATATCACAAGCCAAAAATCACAAAAAACCGCAAAGCAGTGAAATATACACAAAAAAATACAACAAAATTGGCAGCCAAAAGGAGCGAATGAAAACAAAAGCCGGAAAACAATTTGATGAAAGCGCACCAGCGGGGAAAACTCTTAGTGAAGTAGTGCAGGGCAGGAAAATGTAAGGGGGAAAATGGAAAGGTAACTCTCCACACAGCGTGAGCACAGCGAAGTGAAGTGAAGCTCAGGCGAGGCCAATGACATTTGCAGTTGTTGTACTTGATTGCAGTTGATTCGTAATCGTAATCGGATTGCAATTTGCCTGCACTTGTTACAAACACGTGCTGTAAGTAATTGAAGGGTGCACTGGCAGAAAATTATAGTCAAAAGTGGCAGAGAGGAACAGAAAAACTAAAAATTGGGGAATTTTCAACGATTATTAGGGATTAATTTATATAAGAACTAAGTCGTGCTCTGTGTAGTCTCTAAACTAATCCAATCTGAACTAATTTCAGTGTATTTCAGGGTTAAACAACCATTAACTGTTACCAATTCCGTTTGCTATTTGTGTTTGGATTTGTGTGGATTGGAAGTTCTTGAAAACTCCCAGCGGGACGTGTTAATTGCCACAACCTTCTTCCTGTTAATGAAAATGAACAAAAAGATTTTCCGACTTTTCAGAAGAAGATATTTATGACCTGCCCTCTTGTGTTGCCCTCTCTTTTAGGGTCTCTGTGTGTGTGTGCAGGCCACACGCCTTTTGTTTTGCTTTAATTATGGGCGGGTTGTGTGTGCATTTGCTATTACTCCCGGGAGTGGAAGGAGGAAGGGCGTGTCTGTTTACATTTCTCACACCTTCGGGTTGAACTTCTCCTTACGAAAAAAACGTAAACAAAATCGTCTTGAACCTGACTCCGAAGAGTGGAACGTGGAATGCGGTCTGCCTTTTCGAGCAGCTGTCAACGGCCCGAAACATTTGAGCCCGTCAACAGCACAAATAACTAAACGCTAAATTATAAAACAAAAAAAAAACGAAAAGTTTCTAAAAACAAAAACAAAATACGCATAGAAGCGCAAACGTTTTCTCGGCTTTTGTTTACAATTTGGCTTCCGCTTTTGAGGCCGTGTTTACCAATTGTGACAGCAACTTTCTTTTCTTTTCCTTTCTTCTGTCTTCCCGGCTTCTGTTTTTCTTTTATCTATAATTTTCATGGTTCGGCGTGTCTGTCGCCGTCGGCAAGCAAGCTGATGACATTTTCGAGAAGGTGATAATTTTTTTTAATAGTTTTTCCGGCAGCCAACAAGTGACGTTTATGGGGCTGCGTGCCAGGCATTCCGAATATTTCGCTTCAGATACATAAATTTCGGTTTGACTTACATAAAATCACTTGAGATAGTACTAGAGCTTACCTGGAATAGAAACAAGAAAGAAAATTTCAGAATTAGTTGTGGAATTTTGTGGTTAAAGGATTTGAATTCTATATTAGTTCTCAAGAAATCAAAAATTAAATTAAAAATACAATTCTAAACTTAAAATCTCCTATGTGTTAGGGAATTACTAATTGTTAAATTTTTCATATGCCTTAGAAATCCAAAAATCTCTTAGAAAATCAACCGAATTTAAAGTTTTCCAATTTAGAGACAGACATTCTTCAAATGCCAGCACACACGTTCTTTTCAATTTGTAGGTTGAAAAATCGTTTTGGGAAATTTGTTGCCTTGCACCCGAAAATTCACTCAGAATATCTGTCACTAATCTATCAGTTTGGTCAGCAAAATCCATTGCATTTCCTGTGCTGCTGCTGCTGCTGCTGCTGCTGCTCGTTCTGGCGCCAAACAAAATTTCATTTGATTTTGCAGCCGACGACAACGACGACGTCTGTTCAATTTATAGACATTTCCCCCAAAAATGCAATACAGAAATTTTACTGGAGCGAAAATACATACATCGTCACACACACAGGCATTTGACCGGCCGAACCAACCGTTCAATTTTCTGGGGAAAACCCCCAGGAAAGCCCCAGCCAAAGAACACGTTTCCATGGCCTGCAATCTCGGCTAAAACGAGTCCCACAGCCGGTGGCGACTTTTTCAGAGGGGGGCAGGGCAAATGGCGAAAACCAAAAACAGGCCAGCAGGCCGTTTGATTAGAGTGAGCCACACTCACGCTCACACTCGCACTCACACTCACCGCCTCGTGAATCATTTTCAATTAGTGCAATTGAGACGGGTGACTCAGTCAGTCCGTCAGTCAGTCAGTCGCGTTGCCATTCATAAAAATGCTCAATGTCAGCGAAATGAAAGGGAAATACTCGAATACTACGAACAGTTTCAGAGAATCGCAATTATTTCTCGCTTAGGAACAGGCAGGGTCTTATGTCATTGCCATTTGCCTCTTTGTTTTGCCTCAAATTTATTTCTTACATTTTTGCATAACAGCAAACTGTGGCAATAATAATTACAACAAAAACCGCTAATTTGAGCCAGCCCAAAAAGTGTTTCATTGCCTCTTTGAGGGCCCAGCAGTAACGACCGCATTTATTTATGATTTTTTTCTCTTTTATGGGCGCCACAGAACGCCACGAAAATTGTAGGCCAAAATAAACCAGAAACCGAGAACCCAGAACCGAAATCCGAACTAAGTGCTACTAGTCCCCGCAAGTTGCTGGTGGCTTTTGTTGGGCTGCTGTCAAGCCGGTCGCTCAGTTTATGGCCAACCGTTAAATTGGACTTGGTTGCAGTCGCTGTTTATCGCTGACAAAAAGGTTTTACTTGACCCAGTCAAGAGCCAACTACAGTTGCCACCACTACTACCGCCGTAGCAGTGGTAGTTGACTTCGGGCTGGGCTGGGCCCCTTCAAACTGGGTCGATTTGCTCTGGCTTTGCCTTTTGAGCTGGAGTTTTGTTGCTCGAATGGCGTAGAAGTAGTTGCAGGCTATGGTTACACGAAGAGAAAAAATGGGTGTGATAATTGAAGGGAATTTTTATGATTTAAGAGGATTTTTTTTGTTGTACAGGGAAATATGGTTTTGGAATGAGAAATTGATTAAAAAAAATATTTTTAAAATTCTAAGCGTGTAACTAACAATTAAATTAATATATATTTTATTTATTTGAAGCAAAAAAAAAACCCCCTTTTCTCTCACTGCAACGCTTTGTTGCCATTGCAGCTGTTGGCATTGCTGCATGTGTAGCCGATGTTGCTGATGCTGTTTGTGCTGCTGTCGGTAAGCATGTTGCTGCTCTGCTCTGCTGCTGCTTAAACAAGCCATGTTGCTGCTGCTGCTGCTGCTGCTGTTCCATAAGCGATTTTTTGTGCAATATTTGCTGGCGTTGCTGGTGTTTCTGCTTAAAGATTCGAACTCCCCTGACTGGCCTTGATTTTGCTGTAGTTGCTGCTGCTGCTGCTGCTGCTAATGCCCTCGTTTTTTGTCCTCCCAAGTTCTAAGCCATCTGCAATCACTTAAGTGCAGGAAAATTGAATTTAGGCGCCTAATGACGACGTTCTACTGGCCGGGTCAGCAGCCGCCCCTCCCCCTGTTTGCCCTTTCACTTTAGCCGGCTTTTAGGTAGTTGGCGACAAAGTTGTAAACCATTTACGAGGCATCCGTTGTCTGGGCAAAAAAAAAACAAGAAATAAAACAAAAAAAGCAACTTGTGGAGTGCACAGATTGCAGAGCAAGTTAAGCCAAACTAGATTTCCAGAGGGGCAGTAAAACTTGTTCTAAATGCTGCCTGCCAGACCTTGAGATGTCTGCGGGACGGGCTTTAATCAAGTCGAGCGATTCTTAAACATAACAATTGTGTATAAATACGCGCTGATTAAACACAAATAATTGCATTCAAAATTAAGTTTTTAGCCTGAAGGCTTACAGGGAGGCTTTTTTCAAAAAACATTGAGGTATTAATTCCAGTTTCCTCTTTTATATGTATATTTAAATTAAGCGAAAAATCGGAATTATTCCCATGATTTAAACCAAACAATGACAAATCAGAAACACACACATTATAGAGCCAAAAACTAGAATGATTTTGCACACACAGAGGCTGATGCATAAAATAATTTGCCATAATTGGATTATGAAAATAATAATTTTTCACTTATGTTTATGTACGAAGAGGCGAAGAGGGCGCTGTGGGAGTGATAATGGTCATAATTTTATCGTGTTACAGGCATAATTACAACAATCAAATTTGACCAAATATTGCAAGTTAATAGAACAAATGAAATCATAATCAAAATGTGAAATTATTGAATTTTTCTATGGCATGCCACTTATTTTCTCACCATTGCATTTATTTAGTTGGTAAACATTTTAATTACTCCTAGTTGGTGTAGTTGGTGGGGGGAAAATGCATTTTCAACTGCCGAAAAGTTTGTATATGGCTTTAATTCCACATTTTTCTCACTCCAAGTGCTAAAAACTTTTCGTCGACACTGTAAATGCCAACCGACTGGCTGCTAGGTGAAAGTTGTTTCTGCTTCTCGGGTGTAGGATAGTTTTTCGTGTGTTTTTCTGTGAGTTGCCGTCGCTTTTAATTACTGAATTAAATGCGGAAATTAGAAAGATGGAAAGCAATGGGTCAAATGTTTGTCTGTATAAAATATGGGAACATTTCATTTTCGCTTTATATGGGAATTTATATTACCAGACACGATTCTGTGCTGTGGTGAAAGTTTCCAGTTTTTGAAGGGCGTAGAAAATGAAATTGTGAGAACTGGGAAATTAGAAATTGAAGTGGTAAAGTTGCCAGAAAATTAATATTTTAAATAGTTGTGATGCAAAGCTTGTGTCACACTCAAGAATTTAATCAGAGAATGTAACTTAATGCCTTAATATTAATGTTATCTCTGGAAACGCCCAAAAGTAAGTTCCTTATCACGGAAACCAAACGAGAATGCCTTGTCAGAGTTTATTTACCTGCCTTTTCAGGCCTTTAACTTGGCATTAATATTTAATTGGCACTATTTAACCCTCAAGACATTTTACCCCGCCCTCCAGTCCCCGTGTTCATCCATCATCTAAAGTTATTTTTTCCTCCCAAGTTTCCCCTGTAATCCACGGCGACAAACTTGAACTTTTTAGCAGACATTCCCCCCATTTTTGTTTATCAAGAATAAGTTTTTCATTTAGTTGCCGGGTTGCCGGGGCCAAAAGTGGCAAATAAAAAAATAGTATTTATATATACAGCCAAGTCGCTGACTGATAAATCCCGCACACTATCTGACTTGGCCTAGACCAGCCAAGAAAAGAGTCCAGAATAAATGGAAATATTCATTCCGAGCGATAAGTTAACAGGCGTGACTAAGCCCAAAGCTGGTTAAGGGGAAAAAACTTTAACTCTCTCTCTCTCCACTGCATAGTTCACTCTGTTTTTTATAGTTATTGTTACCCCGTCTTCTTGACAAGCCCTTTTCCGCAACTTTTATAAATTAAATGCCATAAAGTGAAAAACTTTCCTGTCTGTCTGTCTCTCGGCCTGACTCACGCACTCATACGCTCACTTAGAAAGTAATTACCTTAAAAAATATGGCCAAAAAAGTGCAGGAAAGTGGGGATAATTCCCAGTAGAAGTGCGTGAGTTGTGGAATTTATTTAAATTTAATTTTAATTCTATGGCCAAAGGTTTTCACTTTTTTCTTGTGTTTTTTTTTAGGTTGCGATAAGGGCCTAGTCACGCACGCCATTAGGCCGTAATGAAAACTTAATAAAGAGACGTGAACGAAAGTCGAGAGAGGAAAACCCCTTTACAAGCCATCCAATCAAACCGAATAAAGAGTTGGCCAGGACAGAGCATACCTGCTGGAATTTCCACAGAATTGACATGTTAATATGCTAACATCAATCCTAATCTCGGTCGAGTCAGTCTGTCAATCTTTGTGTTCGGTGGAGGCTATTGTCTGGCCAATAAATGAGTAAATGACTGGCACACACCCCCTCTCATTGAGAGAGACACACACCTACACCTACACTAGCTGGCAGTAAAGACAGTAGCATTTCGGGATATCCAGTGATTATGCACAAGGAAAAATTCAGATTAAAAGAGATACTTGATCTATTGAAATTATTTTAATATTGTATATAAATTTCCTCTATGATTATCAAATGCTTTAATAAATTTTTGGTTTTTAATTCTTTCCATAAAATATTTTTATAGTTTTCTGTCAGTGCAGCAGCAGTAACAGTAACCAGCCTGCCAGCTGACAACTGTTTTGTTGCACGAACGTCGGACATTTATCAAATTAAACAGAGTTTTCAGGGAGATGGCAGCCGAGATTGCCTGGCCGCAGGAACACTTGTTTGTGTGTGTGTGGCCAAGGTGTAGAATCCACACCCCCGCCCATCCCTTTAACCCATGATTGCCATGTGAAATGAGAGCTGAGCCCAACAATGGACGTATAACGAGCCCCTGGCATGGCATCTCATCTACACTATCCACTAACCACCATACACTGTCCTCCCACTCCCACTCCGCAAATTGGCAGTGTCTCTTCTAACCGCCTTAATTGCCAACCAAACAAATTTAGACATTTATGGTGAAGGCCTGTCCGCACCCGGAATTATCATTAGCAGCAGAAAAATATGGAAGACAACAAACTGTTTTTAATTATGTGGATGGGCAAATATTAGTTATGGCTTAGAAAAGCGCAAACAAACATGAGTTATAATCATAAATAGCGGGGAATTACTCAAAAAAGTGCAGTAAATTCCTCAAAAAATAAAGTAAAATTTCTTTTCTTAAAAGTATTGAGTGTAAAAATATAAAATAAATATTAATAAAACAGAAAGAGTACTAAATCAATCACCAAACTTTCAATTAAAGCGCGATTTAATTCATGAATAATCTTCAGCTTCAGCTTCAGCTTCTCTTTCACTAATTAATTAGTATTATTTCCCACTTCCTTTCCCTATTTCTTTGTATGCCAAGCAAGTCCGACTTGTTGAAGATCCGAGTTCAGGAACCACGCCCCAGTCGGACCCAAAAAAAGCTATAAAATAAAATTAAATGGGTCAAACCTGAAACCTGAAACTGTCAAATTGGTGGCTCCCTCAGGGGGGAGTGTTGTGTGCGGGGTGTTAACTCGCTTTTCACGCAGACCTTTTCCGTTGGTTACTTCTTTTATATTTTGTTTTTTTTTTTTTTTGAAAAAGTCAAACAGCCAAGAAGAGAACGAAAAAAGTTGAGCAAATACAACGTGCAGGCAATACAAATATAAAATAATTAACTTTAACAATTCTCTCACACACAAGCGGTCGGTCGCTGGCTACCTCTCTTTTTTCGCTCTACGTCTCTCAGTGACTGCCGCCAACACCCATTGAATAAACAAAAAAAAAAAAAGAGAAAAAATGAGAAAAAACTTCAACAACAAAACCAAATAAAAGGCAATAATGTAGAACAGCTAAGGCAACAAAAGTCAACAACAATAATAACAGTTAAAGATATTAACACACTGGCAATCATTGCGCATGTGTGCGTGCTTTGGTTTTTTACGCTTCAAAGAGAACAGACGGGAAAAAATTACAAAAAAAAAATTATAAAAGAAAAAAGAAAAACGTAGAAATACTTGTAGAAATGTTGGGAAATAAAAACAGCCAAGTAATAATGAACTAAAATGGAAACTAGTTGGAAACAACACACACAGCGAAAAGTCAAATAAACACACAAAAAACACTGAAAACACACAGAAACCGGTTCTGTGCTGTATCCGTGAGATACGAAATTAAAAATCCGATGGCCAGGAGGGGGAGAGGGAAGAGAGGAGACAAACTTTAGCATTTCAGAGATATATAACCAAAGATTGTTCGTTTTGTTCGAAGCTTTTGTTCGCAGGTAGCTGATGATGAAGCCAGGGCGTTGTTACTACCAAGAAAAACATGGCTTGAATGCGAGTCTCTGAACTCGCAGAAGATGAAGTATTTTTTTTTCTACAGCTTGGAGCTTAGACTTGTTGCTAAGGTCTAGACTTGGGCAGAATTTTGGGGTCAGAACAATGGAAGGGGTCTGTTTTTGGGAGTTTTTTACTGAAAATATAATGGATTACATAAATTTAATTATAACTAATAGGATTTTTATATTTTTAACTATTAATTTTATGGGTTACAATAGTAATAAATTATGCAACAAGAACGTGTTTAAAATAAGCATTTCGACAGTGAGTCAACCTTAGCTTACACATAGTTTATTTAATAATAAATCATTGTAGGGAAAAAACCTCATTTTCTTTTTTCTCTTTTACTATTTCTGCCTTGATTATTTATTAAACATGCAATACATCTTTTAACCATATTATATACTTGTAATTTCTCCCATTTAAATCGTATTTAAGACACGTTTCACTTTATATTTAGCTCTGCATTCACAACCAATTAAGGCTGATTATGAATATTTAATAATTGCAATTATTTAATTCAGCAAGACATGTTTTCATTCACAACACACAATCTGTTTCATTAATTTTTTAATCGCTTTTTTTTGCCCGCTGATTATTATTATCTTTTCGATAATTTCCTTCTCCCCCAGTTGTCTTTTGTTGAATTTCCAATGATAATCTCGGCGAAAAAACTTCTGTCGCAGCTCTTGTTTCATTTGATTGATTTGTTTAGCCGCATGTGCGTGTGAATACGGCTTGATTACTTATTATTTAAACCATTTTTTGCAGCCTAAATGTATGGTTAATTTATGGCAGTCATTTTTTGCCGTCATTAAAATTTTCCCGCGCACCCATCCCATGTTCCCCGATGTCTGTTTACGTTCGGCTCCGTGTGTTCTGTGCACAAATGCATTATGATTTGATATAATTAATAATTATAATGCCCGGCGCAACATTATTTTCAATTATTTTGCACTTTCGGGGTCAGCAGGAAGCCCCGCACCACCAAAAAAAAATTGAGAGCCGGAAACAGCCAGCCCCAAGGCCCCAAAAACCGAGCCAATAAGTCAGTCAGCCAGCCAGTCAGTGAGTCTGATGCATTGGTTCGACCATTCAATTTAGTCAGTCATGTAAATTTAATTAAAACTGCACATTTAATTAAAATACGGAAATATTCCCAGTTAGGCCACGCCCCCTCACTGATTATGATTTAATGCTGCAATTACAGGGCATTTTCTTCCTTCAATCGAGAGCCATTTGAAAGCGAATCATAATAGAATAGAAAAACGATGTTCAAATATTGATTAAATTACGAAGGACCAGGGCGTGCCTGAATAGAATGAGATGTACATAAGTGTATTCGGCAATTTCGGCATTGATGAAATTTTAATTGAATTTATGGCCAAAAATATGGATACATGTGTGGTATGAATGATGGCCATAAGCCCCGAGATCATAATGCCGGCCATATTGTGTGTGGCAAATTATTTTACATTTCCAATTAGCTAATGTCCAAAGAGCTATAAATGCGGTTGAGGGAGAGAGCAGAGAACGAAATATAGACAATCTGAGAACTTGTGGAAATAGAACTTAGAAATAGTCCTCTTCAGGAAACCGAAAGATTGCTTGAGAAATATTAAGTTCTCGTTTGTAGTAATAAATTTGCCATACAAAATAACATTTTAGTTTGTCCGATTCAAATTGCATTCGCCACAGGCATGCTTCACTTCCCTCGGCGCTACAACTGACCCAATAAGACTCTGAGAACTACTATTATCAACCTTTAGCAGAGCGTTCGTGTGTGTATGTCGTGTTGACTGATAAGGGACACCTTGTATACTGTATACATGCCTTCCCACCTGCCCACACGGCCAGCAACCCACATAAAGCTTATCTAATCGCCAGCATTTTCCCCGTGCGACCCAAAACAAAAACACAGAGCTCAGAGCCCAGAAACCCAGAGCAACTTCTGGATGTATATTCATGCAACTGGAATTGCAGGTTGATTTGTAAGCTGGTAGTGCACTGAACGCATCAAGTTTGCTATTTAATATAATATAATAAAGAAATTTTGCAAGAATTTAATAAATATTTTAAATTTAGGTATCAAGTAAGATATGAATATATTTACTCAATAAATATAAGAAAATCCCCAATTTTTCTTTGTGCATTTTATCAAGAGCCCAAATCATGACCCAAATCAAAGCCAACTGCATTGAGCGCCAAATAAAAAGAAGCAATGGAAATGTGTGTAATGGCCAAACAAACCTGACACAATTGCCTCGATCCGATCCGATCCGAACCAAACAGCGACCGACTAAAAGATATAGCAGATATGGAACGAGGGAGAGAGCGTGTGAGGAGGGAACATGGGAAAGTTGAGTCAATCAAGCGAGCTTATTTCTATTCACGTCAAATTAGTCGATTACTTGACTCGACCAACTGTGTTGGGTGAGTAACTACTTGCCGGGGTTTATGTATGATTCACCACCATCACATCCAGCTCAGCTGCCCCGGCACCAGAATAAATAAATAATTTTCGTTTGAATGTAAAGAAAAACAATAATTGCAATTATCATCAAGTGAGTACTCGAGCGAGCGCGTACGTTCGACTAAAAATAACAATCGACATCACAAAATGGGTTGTGCAAGCTGCAGTTTTTCTATGCTTTGGAAAAAGGGAAAACGCGGGAAGTCACCGGGGGAAAGGGAAGCACAATGGGACGTGATGATAACCACAAAAATTAAGGACAAAAGAGATTTCAAGCGGAGCACAGGGAGTCACCTAAATCACTGATTCAGCTGTACTTTTTCTTCCGAGAAAAGTACACATTTTTCGCTATTAAAATATTTTTATAAATGATAAATAAAAGTCAGAGAAATTATCAATTTAGCTTCGTAAATCGTATGGCTCTTTCCCGCTATCCAACTATTTGCATCTACATGTAAAAACTATAAAATATTACCATAAATATATTTCAATTCTTTAAATGATAAATTCTGACTCACATTTAACAACAAAGTACAACTTTTCGGTTTTCAAAATACATTTTTGAGGAACTCTATCCTATTTTTTAAAAAACCTACAGTTCACGGATTTTTTGTACAATTTTTGGCCACGTTCCCACGTTGTTAGTACGTGCCCGTAAAGACAATTCAGTGCCGTGGAATCGATCAAAAGTTTGTCTCATTGTGAGAGACCGGGGACTCCCCTATACACACACACTTGTTTGCAGTTTTCAGAGCCCCGAAAACAGTAGCAGCAGCAGCGGCGGAAAACGAGGGGAAAACGGGAAACTTTTCCATAAGCTGAGGCAACTTTTTGCCGGCTTTCCCGCTTTCCTTTCTTTTTATTGTCTTTTCAACTGTTTTGTCGGGGCGAGAGCAAAGGGAGCAGAATAAGTAGGGTAGATCCCCATTATATTTAATTTGCCTGGCATACGCTTTGTCAATATCGCACTTGTCGCTCCGCCCCGCCCTTTCCCTCTATCTTGGCCCGAAAATTCCAACATGGCCCAAAGCGTTGCCAACTTCCTGTCCTCTTTCATAGAAGATGTGCATCTACTATATGTACGAATATATATCTACAAAGGATGCATGGAAATGTTGTTGTTGTTGCTGTGCTGTTGACATTGTTCAGTCATTTTTCAGCAAATTAGTCATGAAATTGTGCATTTCTATTTGTCTCTGTGTCGGCCGAAAATTGCACAATTCGTAAATAAAACTGCGTGCTTACGAAAATATAGTGTGAATTGTGGAAAATGTGCGAAAATTGAATTGAAAAGCGATATGAGGGAATTTTCGGCCAATACAAATCAATTGATTGTCGAAACAGATAAATAGAGAAACTATATGTGTCGGGACGGGCCAATTAAGCTCGAACTTTTGGCTTAAATTTATAATGGTAATGTGTTATTTAAGGAGCTTTAAATGCATTAGAAACTAATATTAGATACGAGTTTAAAATATATCAAAAACTTTTAATTGAAATACAAGTACAAGTATCCTTAAGATACCAATTAAAAAGTAACCAAAAATTACCAAGAACCAAGCTGGAAACTGCAGCAAGAAAACTCTAGAAACTTTTAGAAATTCCCAAGCAATCAATAAATAATGGATTGATTAGAGACCCGGCACTATCCAAAAGCAAACAATTAAAAGGCGGGCATAATAGAAGAATTTGAAAGGAGCCTCTGTCCTTGCTGAAGAAAAACTCCCACCCGCTTTTCATTAAGGGAATTCACTACCGAAAAAACTATAGCCCTGCAGCGCGATAAAGCTTTTGTGTCCTTTTGGCTTTGGTTGTCCGCTTTTTGCAACGTTTCACAGTTACTGCAAAAATGTTCAGTCGGTCGCCTGGACTCTGGACTCTGGACACTGGACCAGGTAGCCGAAGCAAAAAGCCAAAATGAAACGATGTTATGAATATGAATGAGAGACGGGGGAGGGAGCCCAGCCCTTCCTGCCTGCCTGCGTCTCTCTGCGATTCCCATTGCAATTACCATAGGTAGAAAAAGAGTTGAAAATTATGTATGTCATGGGTATGGTTTTGGGTGGCATTGGATTGTCCAAAAAAAGAGATATATATATGTATGGTATGTAGTCACAGTCACATTTGGAGTCACAGTGGTAACAGTTTGCCACCAGTCACTGTCCGAGGACGCCGGCAAACTGGGCAAACATTGCACGTATTTAATTCAATGCCCTGGTCCTTTTTGTTTCCAGCTGCTATTATATATCCTAGAATATATATAGTTCGTAGTATAGGAACATGCCTCAATTGGTGCCCATTAAAATGCATAAATGCTGAACCGTTTTTGTTCGTCATAACTAAATACGTCACGAATGGAGTTCCTTTCGGCCATTTGAATTACTGTGAATGGATTTTTCGGATGCAATGCCTTATTTGCATGCTGCACATGTCTTCTATTTTATTTTTTATGGGGGGGGGGGCCCTGCACCAAAGGGTATATTATCCATAAAACTGGGTTGGGAAAGTTTGCAAAAGGATGGTGTGGGTGAATTTTTAATGGGACAAGTATTTATGTATAGTTGAGCTAAGTAGATAATGTCAAATTATGTCAGGGAAAATTTTATTAAATATACCAAATATACCATATATAATACTTTTAGTATTTTAGTATTTTATTTTAGTATTTTATGTCAGTTGAAATATAACTAATTTATAAATGAGTTATTATTTGAGCATCAAATATTATTTCTGATTTTCAAAAGGCGCAAATAAAATTAAAGGACCCTAAGGTCCCGCCTTGTGGCAACAATCTATAATTTATAAAAATTCGTACACCTAATGATTGCATTTTCCTGAAAAATTTCTAGGGTATCAATTGATCCGCTAGCCATGTTTCAAAGCTGAAAAAAGGCTCCATGGGCCCACGGCCGGAGCTGCATTAAACATTTATAATTGCAAGACAACAGGCCAGGCCAGGCCAGGACAGGCAGCCGGCAACTGATGCGATGTCTGCGATGCGTCAGTCCTATAAAAATGTAAAAGTATTCAGTGTGAAGTGCCAAAGCCCTGCTAGAAAAGAGAGGCAGAGGGGGGCTTGCTTTATTTTTTTTTTCGGTTTGTTGCAGGACTTTACTCGGCTCACCCCACCCATTTTTTTCCTGCAGTTTTTGCATTTACATTTTCGTGAACCTTTGAAAGGTTGCAGCGGCAGCAGAAGGCTTAGCGAGTTGAATAAAATGTTGCGCTGTCTTAAAGTCACGTCATGGGGGAGTTCGAGGGGCTGGCTGGGCTTTATAGGGATCGGGGGCGGGTGCGGGTGCTACTGCCGAGGGGTTGTGGCGGTAATGAGACAGCTGCAAAAGCAACAGCTCTGCTCAGCTCGGCTCCATGTGCCGTGTGTTGTGTTAATGTTGTTAGGCTTTAGCATAAAACCAGCATCTTCTTTTCCAGCTAATGAGAAATCTGTCTCAGTTTCTCTCTACAGCTCTAGCTTCCTCTCCCTGTCCTTTTTTCGCTGGCGTAATAAGAGGGTACAAAATAATAAGCAGAGGCTGTGTGTGTGTGGAACATTGAGGGATTTTAATTAAATAGGACCCACGACCCTCCCAGCACACAGACATACAGATAGACGGAGTTTTTTGGGCCCGCGGAATGATGAGGCATAGAATTTATATCCGCATTCGTCGCAAATACAGAGATGAAAGTAATGCTCAAGTGGATGTTGATGTTGTCTCTTAATTTCAAGGATGCATGATACCACAAGGACCCGGCATTGTTTTTTAATTATATATAACTGACTTGAGACTAATTCAAGGCGGGAAGATTAAGAAATAAATACATTTCAGGAACTATAAATAACTGGAACAATTCATATATTACTTAATCAGAACTGATTACACAATAGGCAGATAGTCGTATCATATTTGATAAGTTAAGTATACGCTTTATAGATTACTGGAAAAACTCAAGAATATTTTAAATGATAAAAAAATTATAGCTCACGTTCGAAACCCCTCACAACGTTCTTGAATCTATTCAAAATGGAAAAAACCTATAAAACATTCAGTAATACCCCCTATAAAAACCTAATGAAACTGTTTATAGATACCACCAAATGTAATAAAAACCGCTCACCATTATGGAAACAAAGCCTTGAAAATAAAACCCATTTAAACAGCTTCTCCAATCAAGTAATTACCACCCGTGATTCATCTCAGAGCCAAAAGATCTTTGGTCAGGCCCAACTATGTTATGTTGGTATTACTCCGGTAAATGCTGGTTGTTGACCCCTTTAAGCCGGTGCGGTGTCGGCGCATGGCAAATGTCAGCTGACGCAGCTGTACCCACAACGCGAAAGGTCACACTTGAGGCGCGCGACGGTGACACAGGTTGTAAACGCAGCATGCGGTGAGCATGCGCAATGGGAGTTATGGTTGGAAAAAAAACGGGGTCAACCGTCGCAAAGCGAAGAATAACTATCAATTTCATGGATGTTGTGATGGACACTTTCACCCGCCCCTCCGGGAGAGATGTGTCGTGTTTGTCTCATCAATCAACCTTTGATATTATTATTATTTCTTAGCTCAAGAGGTGAGAACACGTTCTAGGGGCATCTTTTCTATATATGCCACCATTTATAAATAAATATGTAGATTTAAATATTTGTGAGCTTGTGAGCTTAACTTTTTCACACATGCGAGGCGAGTCTTAAACGAGCGCGTGATATCATCCCATGAGCGGGTCTTTGGGTCTTAACTTTTTCTCTTAGCCGGATTTTTTGCTCCGTTGTTTTCTTGGTTTATTTGTTGTGTTATTCTTACCTGTTAAGATGGCTGCGAGAAATATAAAAACGATCCGTGACATGATTTTGTGTTGACTTCCTTTGGCTTCCTTTTATTTACTTTGTGTTTTTTTTTTTGTGCGCTGTAATCCCGGGTTTATTTTTCCGTATTCGGACTTATTTTTTGTGGGACTTGAAAGGAGTGAGGAGTGAGATTTGTATGTTGTTGCGGTTGCACTTGCTTTAGCTTTTCATGCATAAAATAAAACGTGGAAGTACTTTTCCAGCGGCACTTTACGGCCCGCCTTTAGACTTTATGTGTGTGTGTGTTGTTGTTGTTGTTTTGGGGTGTGTTACTTTCACTGGGATTTCGTTTATATTTATAATTTTTATTAATATATGAATATATATTTTTTGTTGTTGGGTTATTAATTCGATTACGAGCTATATATCCGATCCAGCTAAAATCGAAGATTGCGGGCACTTATGGAGCCCAAACACACTGCCTACCGGCACCCACACTAGACGCACACACTTGCACCACCACACGAACGACGTCGGACGACGAATGAGGCACGAACTCGAGTATTCACGAACTCAACACTCACACTCACAGACAGAAAACATGAAGCCTGACTCGTAGGTGGAGCGAACGAAGCGTTGAATGCAACAGTTACCAAACGACTGAAACCCGCTTCGTGTTTATAAAGTTGCCAACGGGCCATGGAGCATGGCAGCGACGCCGGCAGCGACGTCGGCTGTGGCAGAACCACCCCCCTTGGCCCTGTGGCATATGCGAACACTCGGCGTATGCGTTTTATTTTTACATGTATGCAGTCGGCGTACTATGGAGTATCTAAGGAGAAACGGCATTGCTCAAGCAACAGATTTCACTTCGTATTCGATATTTTGAATAAAAATATATCCCTGGGAATTATTTGAATGTTCAAATACAAAGTTTCCAGAATAATAATATTGTTAAACTGCGTTTTTTATTGGAAGATACAAATTTTCACTTCGTATTCGATATTTTGAATAAAAATATCTATCAGGAAATTATTTCAATGTTCAAATACAAAATTAACAGAATAATAATATTCTTAAACTGCGTTTTTTTATAAAAGATACAAATTTTAGTTTCAATGCTAGATACTTTCAACTATAGATACTTCAGATGCTTTTTCAGCTTAGTACCGAACACGAAACTAGTCAGAATATTTCCAAATAAAATGTTTAAAGTTGATTATCTTATTGGTTGTAAAGTATACATTTTATAAGGAAAAAACTTATATGTCCCACTGTGTAACGCCGGCTGCGCTGCACTAGCGTCGCCATGCGATGTTGCTGCGAGCCAGTTGTGGATGTTGCTGCTGTCGAATAAGTTGCTACTGCTACATGCGCGACGAGCTAGCAGCATTCAATGTTGCTGGATGTTGCTAGATAGTTGCTTGGGTTGCTGGTTGCTGTATTCATGTTGCTCAGGCTTCCAGAGTCAATGTTTCTGGCTGCCTGTTCTAGTTTACGCTCTTAGCATACTTTTTCGACCTGTACTCCTAAGCAAGAGAGGCATATGGGCTATCTATAATTCTTAGGAGGTTCTCAGTAATTTTTTTCATATTTTTTTACGCGAATTTAAGATAATACGTCTATGAGAAATGCTCCTAAGGTTGGAATTATTAAATTTCCAATATATCTGAATTGATCAATATTATTCTCTAATAAAAATATTTAAGTCAAATAGAAAAAACGTAAAGAAATATGAAAGTACAAAGAAAACAAAGCAGACCTTCATTTTTAGTAATTTAAATATTTGCTACATTCACATAAGCCCAGAATTTAAATGTGTTTAATATTAAAATAGAATAACACTATAATTAAGTACAAAAAATTCTTAATAATTATAATGATTACTTACAGATCCCCAAGTATAGATCACTTTTTTTTTGTAAAGTCACATTCGCCTTGTTTTTAAGCTCCCAATTCACATCACCTTTTCTATTGGAAAATATAATGAAAATTAAGGGAAAAGGGCGACTAATTGGAGCAGACAAATAAAAGGCAAACTAAAAATACGACAAATAAAAATAAGGATGCCAATGTGTCTAAATACTTTGGCAGCTTGCAAATGCATCATTTGATCGAAGTAAAAATTAACCATAACAAAGAAAAATATTCAAGGTTAATTTTAATCTACGAATATTTATTATTTAAGATTTAATCTAGGAATATTTATAGTATATTTATAATACCCTGTAAATGTATAATAAAAGGTATCATTCAGTTCTCAACTAAGATTATTCTTTGCCGTTGTTATTGTTGTTTAGTTTGATTTGAATTTGTTCGTCTCTTGTGTATTGCAGTTGTAGTTTTCGCCCTTGTTATTGCCGTTGTTGTTGCTTTTGTTGATTTGGCCAAGTTTGCTTTGCTGCCTGCTGCCTGCTGTCGCCGATGCTGCCTGCTTCTGCCGGATTTCTGTCTATTTGTCGTTTGATAATCTACCCCTACCCCCCGCACATCCCGCCATCCCACCAGTACCCATCCCTTGGCTGCTTTTGTTTGCTTGTCGTGTTTTCGAATCGCACACACACACTTCCAGACAGACAGACACACAATTTTCCGACAGAGAGACCGACCGAATCTTTGGCACAGTGGCTCCTCGCTTCTCGGTCCTCCACCGCCACAAATATCGAGAGCTTCCCGCTGTGTGTTTGCCATTGTCCCAGATCTCTGGAATAGTTTTCAATTGCGACGACCTGACCCACTCTGATTAGAGTGTGATGTAAACCGATTTATGGCGAAGTCTGCAAACAAAACGGACAGACAGTGGTCAAGTTACGGAAATTAGTTAATGCCTATTTAATTGCTCAATAAACAATAACAAATATAATGATCTAGAACAAAAATTTAAAGGGCCCTAAAAGACTAAATTAAAATACAAGAAATACAGAAGTCTTTAGCTTATACATTATTCTATTACTAAGAATCCCTTCAAGGAACTTGACCCTATATTTCTCACTCACATTAAAAATATGATAATATTATGACATCAATTAAATGTAACCCTTTCCTTATTTTTATTCCCGGAAGAAAGCCATTCAGTAGATTTTTACTGTACCAGCTGCTCCCCAAAAATGTCACATCTCTGAATAATTCGAATAACTCGCAACTGGGGAGCATTTAAATTGCTCAAAATGTCCTGAATTTAGCACCGCGTGTCACCCTTCCCCATTTCTCGATTCATTGCCCTATAATGTATTTACTTCTGCATTATTACACTCGCCAGCCAGCCAGCACCCTTCGCTCTGGTCTCTGCCCATCGAAAACCAGGATGCAAATAGTATTATCAAACATTTTAAATTTAATCAAAGCGCACACATTCAATAAGCTTGGGGCCAACATTTTGTGTATGAAAAGGTAGACCAAAGTAAACGCAGAGAAATTAAATACTCTACTTGATGGGAGGTTAAATCTTTTATAGGAAAAAGAGTTTAGGTAAATATGTTCAAGTATATATTTATTGGGGTACCTGACTTTCCAGATATAAAAATGACTATTTAATGTTTAAAATTATATTTTAAAACATGCGTTATATATTACAACTTGTTTACATTAATTTGTTTATATTTACAAGTTTTTCTATCCTCAAAAATACAGTTTTCTTTGAGAGTAAGATGTTTGGTATGTACTTTAAACATATTTTAAACTTAATACCTTTTTTTTTCAAATTTCTTAAAACACCCAAAAATTTATAAGAGCATTTCCAAGTCGCTTTAAGACTTTTTCTTACTCTTGTTCCTGGCTTTCACTATCCCTTCGACTTTTTCCAGCCTTTCTTTGCCTTCAAATTTTTGTTTGTTTTGTTTTTTTTTTTTATAAATTGTGCATTTTGCATGCAATAAAAATATCGCATGCTATAAACTGTGTGTGTTCAGGGTGCAGAGCACTGGAAATTGTAAATTCCAGCTCTGTGTGTGTGCTAGGGGGTGGGTGTCCTGCCGAAGGAGCGGATATCAAAGGGGAGTGAACTACATGGTGTATATGGTGTGCGGCTGAAGCTGCTGAGAGCAGACAGCATGTGTTTATTGCCAGCACAAAATGATGATTACACGTAATGTGTAATGGTCAAAATGGGGGCGACGTTGCTGAGTGCGGCGTGAAAAGCCCCGGAAAAGCAGCCGGAATAGCATCAGGCAGCAGAGACGGCAAAAACAAACAGGCGTCCGTCCTTCCCTGCCGCCTGCCAGTGGCATCTCCTTGGTTTTGCCATTTTCTGGCTGCTTCAGGAACTACTCATCGTCGTCCCCCATTGCCACACAGCTCAGCTTTTCCTACGAGTATTTTCCATATGTGTGTTGGCTGCATCAACAGCAACAACCAGCAACATACTAAGGCCATTTCTGGGCTTCCTTTCAATTTTTGCTTTGAGTCCTCATTTCTCCTCAGACTCCTCCACAGATTTAGTTTTTAAATTTTGGTCGCTTTTTTCGGTCTTAAAATGTAAGAAACCTGGTGAAAAATGCTGGAAATATCAGTTGTAATGTTATAAACAGAAAATAGAATTCAAAATATATTTCATTTAAAAATGAAACAATTATTTACATATTCTTTTATCTGGCAGTACATTTCCCCCCCTTCGATTCACACGCTGTCAACGAGCAACCACCTTGTATACTCAACCTAAACTCATTATATTATCATTGCAAGTCACTTCCATGACACTTTCATTACCGAAAAACCCGAATACCGGAGCCAAAACAATAAGCGAGCCAAGTTAATGAAATGCGAGGAACCTAGAGAAGTACAGGGAGGTGCGCGGTCCAGCGGTATTTGTGATATGGCAAACATGTAAAGCCAAAGAGCCAAGGGAGCTTTTCCATATGAAGTTACCCGAAAAAACATGTAAATTAAGCATCAGCAGGAGCAAAAATTTGGCTGAGCGAGTAAGACCTTGCATTACAATTGAGTTACAGTTACAGTTACGGTTTCAGTTGTGCAGCCTTTATGGCAAAGGACCAGTGGGTTTTAGGGTGTTAAATATAGGGGGATGCAGAGGGTCTGCTGCTGTGGCAAAGTTCGGACTTGTTTGTAGGAGCGTTCATGTTCATATTGTGCGAGAAACAATGAATTTATATTCCCTCCCTTTTTATTTCGTTTTGAGTTATGTTTCTGTACTACTTTTACATAAACACCAGAGAGACGGGGGCTTTCGGGCTGGAAAAATGGAGTTACTAACTGCAGTTGGAGCGAAAGAATGAAATACTGGAAGCTGGGTCACTCTCAGCCGGCTTAACACATTTGACTCTCTTCGAACGTTGGTAGCAACTTACTTTAACACATTGCACACTTTGAAAAATAAGTTAAAATTATATCATTTTGATACTACGAAATATATTTTTAATGGTTTAATATAAAAATTTAATTATCTTATTTAAATCGAGGAGATATATAATTTTAAATTGATATCCTTTGAATTTTATATAAATTAAATCAATTATATAAAGCACTCATTTTTCATTTCAGTTTAAATATTTTAAAATATAAAATTTATTTAAAATCCAAGGCATTTTCCTTCGGTGCACTGCCCACTTTAACACCCGACTGCCCCTCATCATGCCACCCCCGAAGGCTACAGATTAAACTCCGCTTGTAATGAGAATTTCTGTTCTCCACATCATCAGGAGGGGAGGATGATGGGCAGGATTCAGGGGGTGGTGCAGCCAGCATGCGTGGCATGTGTGTGTGGGTGCCTCATCCATGGAGGGAGAAAGGGATTGGAAGTGGGATTGAGCCGCTGGCAATTTGCATTAAAGTCAGCTCGTTTTTTTTTTTTCCCAGCCACACCTCTCCTCCACAGCTCGACTTCTTTTGTGTGTGTTTGTGTTTGAATGTGCAAAGGTATCGGGTCAGAGCTTGGATTTTATGACACACTTCAGAAGGAGAGAAGAATATAATATAGAAACGGGTTTAATAGGAAAGAAATGTTCATTTCTACCAGAAACATAAATAATCCCCCAACGTCCCAGCCTAGTTTCTGAGCTCTGACTTTTCTCTGAGTGCAGCACGGCCATCCGCTTGAAACAAAAGTTTGCTGATTCAGTGCAACATGTTGCGGTCGGCTGCCTGCAATTGGGATTCGAGTGAGCATAAATTAAAAAGCAACGTTGTCCTCGAAGCGCGCGCCAAAGAGAGCTTATGAGTTGGTTGTCCTTGCCGGTGGACACCCCTGCCACTCCTACCCCCTGATCCTACCCCCGAAGCAGCAAACTGCAAACTATTCGCACTCTCGGTGTTGCTACAAATTGAGATTTATGTGTGAGCGAAACTTGCACAACCTCAGCCCAATTGTGTCTCTGTGAGTGCCTGCATTTCCCTTGTCTCCTCGCATAATTTCACCCACCTTCAACTCCCCTTTTGCCAGTGAGTTCGGCGGTGGCCTGGTGACCGTCTGGGAAACTGGGAAATGGAAAATGGCAACTGGCATTGGGTTAACAGTTTCCAGCTGCGGTTAAAAAACTTTGCCAACTTGTCGCCTTTTGGCACTGCAACATTAGCTCAATGTGGGGTTTGGGTCCAAGGGAGCACCAAGGGGTTAAGGGCAAAGTTTTCCGGCCAGGGGTTAAGGGAGTTTTTTGGCCAGTGCATAAGTACTTTGCCGGGACTCATCGTTGCTTCATCGAGGCAATCAAGGAGATGCAAATTATGGATATTTTCGGAGGGAAAACTAAACTAATCTAAAGTGAAAGCAATGCGGTTGAAGCTTAACTTAAAGATGCTGCCAAAAAAATAGATATTATATATATTAAATAATATAATCACTAAGCAGTCATTTTAAAGAATTACAAATAGTTTGCCTTTTATTTTAATGGAATTTATTTTTATTTATTTTTCAAGTTTCTTTGGCAGCAAGGTCGCTAGCTACATTTGTTGCCACTGCTAGATTTGTTGCCAATTATTTTGCTAGTCTGTATATAAACAATGAGGCTGCAACATTTTATTCTAGGTTGCTTAGGTGATCTCTCTCTCTCTCTATTTCTCCCTTTTTCTAGCTATCGCTCTCTGCTGTATTGCTCTCTGACTTTAACATTTAACATTTAATTATGTTAATTCCTCTGGATAAATTTATATTCATAAGCAGAGGAATTTATTTTTCTTTAAATATTTCTGCAAATATTTCCTTTGTGTTAAAAATTGCTTTAAGCCCAAATCAACGTTACCAATTCTGTTAACTCGCTGTTAAGTCACCGCTGCTGTCGGCGGCGTCGCTGCAGGCGTCGCAGTCGCAGAGCGTCGACGTCATTTGTGACTGTACCTTTTTTTTTGTACCTGTTGTTGCTTCAGATTTGTTGTTATTGTTTCTTTGGCTTTTTCGAATGCTCTTTGCGCGCGCTTTTGGCCCCGTCATCATCCATGTGTGTGCGCTTCGTATCTGTGTGAGCCGTATCTTTGTTGCTGTATCTGTATCTGCAGCTGTATCTGTATCTTTTGTTTGTTTGTTTGCTCTTTCTGCTGCTACCGCCTTGCCCCACGTCTCTTTACCATTTACCACATTTTTTTTGTATTTCTTTTACCAAAAGCGGCCAGCAAACGGTCAAAACTTAAAAACGAGAAAGAGACCTTTTATTTATTCACTGTTTCACTGACTTGGCCTCCAGTTTACTCTCCTTTTCAGCAGCAGCAGCTACGTGCAACGTGTTTTTGTCCAGAGCTTTGCTTCTCTTCACCTCTCCCTTCGCCACGCTAGATTAGATACAGATGCAGATACAAAAGATACAGAGATACAAAGATACGGATGCGAGTGATGCGGGAAACTTGCTTACATGTGGCTTGTTTGCTTTTCTTTCTTTTTCTTTTTATTTTTTTGAGCAAGAAAAAGGTCAAACGCTAGCCCTGCGGCGACTACGCGCTCAAGCCCTTGCACTAAAATGCAATCTAATAATTATACGTAGAAAAACAGCAGAATAACAATAATAAACAAGCAAGACTTGAGCCAAGTTCTTGGCCAAAAAAAAGAAGGAGAGGAAAGTCTGTCATGTGTTGATTCAAGGCTAAGAGTGAGGTGCAGTTAAAGAAAAGTAATGAAAGTATTTAAGAAATAAATTAAAGAACATTTTCCATTGATCTTATTTTAATTTATGTAATTAAATTAGTTTTTTTCCATCAAGATTTGTGCATGGTGGATCTGTTAACTTGAATTACCAATTTTACAGCTAGTTTTTACCATATTTATTTATTTTTTCTCTTATTTACAGTGTAAACGGAGGAGAGACGACGTCGTTGTCTGTCCCAACTACTTAACCTTTCGAGCAAGCCAGCAAACTTCACCGAGAGATGATGCCTGGCAGATAGGACCAGACACCGGGAACCTGAACCCAAAAGAGCCCCGACACTGACATTAACCCGCCAACGCCAGACCCAGACTCAGCCTAGGATCCAGAGTCAGAGTCAGAGTCAGATTCAGATTCAGGCTCAAGCTCAACAATTGCCCAGAGAATACGCCTACGCCAGACCAAAGGAAAATGAGCACAAGCTAAGGGGGAGAAGGGAGGATAAAGTAGGGGAAAAATCACATGTAAAATGTATAAAATATATATGCGGCTGCACCCACAACAATCCAGGATGACGTGTGTATGCAACCAGCAAGGTCCAACCAGTTGCAGCAGTTGCTGCCTCGGGGCTTCAGGCTTCAGTCTCATCAGTACGAGAATTATCATCGGAGCACTCCTCCATCTTATGCCACCTCCATCATCATCATCATCCCCATCATCATCATGCTCGGGGCCGTCATCATTTTATTCATCCAACTCATGTGGCTCATGGGCTCGTTTTTATCATGCATTTTAATGCGGCCTTTGAAAAGTGAAGTGGAGTGTGGAGTGTGTTGGAGTTGGAGTGCACCAAGAAGTGGAAAATAACTAAAGTGTCGCCTCAGAGACTCGGACCTTCAACGACCAAACATTTGCACTGCGATAAAATCGCCACAAAATTTTTGAGAATTTTTTAAGAGTCGAAGAGTGACTGCAATTCCCAAAAATCCAGGAAATTAATAGATTTTCCTTGAAGATATCTTCTTGGAGAACCTAATCCATGGAATTACTCTTTTAAAAAACTAAATAAATATTAATAATCTTAAAATATATTTATTTTAACGCATATTTCCTGCAGTGATACAACTCCCTTACTCCAAATTTCCCAAAGTCTGCGTTTCGGTCTTTTGTCTCTCTAAAAAAATATTATAAAACATAACAATAAGAAGGTAAAGGCAGTGTGAAGTTTGCTTTATATCCCCTATCTCTCTATCCCCCTAAAACCCTCTGAAGAAAACCCGTTTGTGTCGTCACTAAAAGTCCCCAGTCTGCCCCCCGCGGGACCCTTGTGGAACAGGTTTGCCCCGGCCCCCCTACCCCTACACAAGCGTCTACTGTTGCAAGCCGACTCTCTTCACTTGGAACTCCATCTTCAAGTCATCTTGCCCCTTTTGAGGGGCTCTGAGTCTCCCGCTGGTTTCTTAAAGCTTCGCTTTCAATGCGTTTTTCTCTGGTCTTTGGTTGTTGGCCTAAAACACAAAGCTGGACCTGGCCCAGGGTCTGGTCTGGGTCTGGTTTCGGAGTTCTGGTATCCCCTTTTTGGTAATTGCTTTGCCCCGCACCGTAGGTGTCTCATTTTCGGTGCTGCCCGCGGCGTTTATTGCCGCATTTACAAAATGTTACAGAAATTATCGAAGCGGCCGACGACTCGCCACCCACTCGCCTTTCCCCTCCAGGCCGTGTTGCTAAAGGCCAATAGGCACATGTTGCTGGTCCGCTGGGGGCAAGACCGTGTTGCTGACATAAATGAGGCATAGGGGATCGATTCTCCTTTTAATGCTGATCAAGAATATATGTGGTTTGTAGGGTCACAAATGACTCTTTCACTGATTAAAAAATATAAAACCCTTCGAAGATATCAAAGAAATCAAAGATTGGAAAATGCTTAATAGTTGCCTGATTCTTTGGGCTTATTAATAATATTAAAACATTTTTTTAATTAGCAAATGTTTAATTATAAATATTTATATTTATTTATAAGTATTTATAAATATTTTAAATAATTTCTTTGACAGACTATCGTGCCTGTTGCCGCAACATTCAATAGTCGTGATGGATCTACCTTTAAGCCCGGTCAAAAGCAAGCAAGTTGTCATGTTGCCAATGCCACTTACTGTTTCTCGATTCTCGATTCTCTGATTCTCGATTCGCCGGTCTCTGGGCCGTCTCTTGTTTCTGGCTTTCGGCCTCCGAACGTGACGAGATGTGATGTGTTGCTGCTTGGCTCTGATATGGCTGTCGTGCCTCCTCCACCGCTGCCTCGTTGACAACGTCATTACTGTTCTCAATTTCACATATCACATGGCACAAGCAATAAAAAAAAAATATATAGAAGAAAAATCGAAAGAAACCAGGCTTCCTGTTGTTATTTTTTCAGGGCGGTTAAAAAATCCAAGGCGAAGCTACTACTATATGGCACTATATCCCATGTTGCTGCCCTTTGGTGGGCTTTACTTCGCGACTCTGTTGCCAGTCGCAGTCCTGGGTTCCTGTCCCATTCCTTGACACTGCTCCTGCTCCTGCCAGACTCCGTTAATGTGTCGAAAATGTTACGAACAGAAACATGTGGCTTGTAAGCTCCAACAAACTCAACCGCGGCAACACCAAAATACCAAAAACACACTGAAGAATAAAGGTATTTGGATATATTTTTAAATATTAATTAAATAATTTTATTCAAAGAGGAAAAATGCGGAAAGCTGTCTTAAAGTGAACCTGAAAAGAAAATTGACGTTTGCTGCTGATATGGCTAATATAAAGTTTGAGCTAATGCAATTTTTCCCCTCTCTAAAGTTTAGTTTTTAATAATTTCTTTCAGTGCACTCAGCAACCACAACTTGTACAGGCTAGCAACATGGCGCAGCTTTTCCCGGGCAACTTTTGATGTTCGCTAGACATAATTCTAAGAAATTTTGACACTTTTGACATTTAGTAGTTTTGTCTACGCGCACAGTCGAAGTTAGCAGGAGCTCAAGTTGAGCCGAGGGCCTCCGCGCAACTTTCGTTGGAGCCCTGGCCCATTGTCTTGTCCAGAATTCCGTCAGAAAATCCGTGATGGCAATTAAAAGTTGCACATAGTTAAGGCCGGGTGGAGTTCCCTGGTTTGGCCTGGCCAATATCCACTGGTCAGCTTCAGGGGAGGAGCTCCTTTGATCCGGGGGCGATACATTAGCCAACTGTGTTTGCTTTTTGGCTTTCAATTTTATGTAAAACAAAAAAGTTGCTGCTGCTGCTGCTGCTGCCCGAGCAGTGGCTAAAGTAGCTGAAGTTTTTCGCCGGGAAAAGGAGCTGCAAAAAGTTTGTTCCTGGACAATATGATATGTATTAAGGCTGAAAGTTTTGCCTGCATTATTTTTCCGGTTGGAATATTTGAAGAGATTGGAAGGAAAGGCAAGAGTCCTGCATTTTGTTTGTCATGTGCACTACTTTGATTGCTTTTTAAGTTTTAATAATTTATTTTAATGGGTTTGTGTCTAAGCAAACATTGATATTACAAATTTGTATAGAAAACAGATGGTGTGTTGGAAAAAAACATATAAGGAAATTATACATTCTTGATAAGTACTTTCCTATGTCCCAAAAAATTATTATCCCATAATAATGAATCTAATTTTCGAATTAGATTTTGCCTAGAGTATACATCTTCAAAAATTACCTCTCTGAGAATTGAGTTTCCTTTTGCATGGTTAATATAATTTCCTCTAAAATATATTCTATATAAATAAGTCAAATATTTTAATATCTAACTTAAATTTATCATATTCAAAAATCATAAATCATAAATCATGTTTGGCATAAGTTTCGTATATTACTATCATGAAGTATAATCTCTTTTGGAAATATGCCTCCAAAATAATTCAACCACCGAAATTACTTCTTATGGAAATACTCTCTCGCATTGATTTCTCACGAAAAATCAATGGACATTTGTTTGTTTTGCGTTAGGCATTTCATTTCATTTCATTCAATTGTGGGGTTTCCACCGCAATGGAAACAATTAGCAAAGCCATAGAAGCCCGATAGCCACTCTTATGGACCATTGGCTTCCCTTAAGTGGCTTCGCTGCGCCGCCTATCGACGATTTACATCTGTTTCAATAAATGTATTCGATGCTTACTATATATTTGGTTTATAGTTTTCGGTAGTCCGCAGAGTGTGTGCATGCAATGCAGAGATTACACCCACAGGCGAGGAGGAGGAAGTGTGACAAATGTGAGGGTTGCTCCTGCAATCTTGCTGACAATAATCTTTGGCAATTTATTGTGTGTGCCCGGGCTTCGGTCGGGATGGCTAATGTCTTGGGGCAACACGGATTAGATGGTGACAAACCGCCCGGACAAGTCGCGTAAGAAAGTAAGTGGCTCCCCTTAGACACGCCCTAAAAAAAGAGAACGAAAGACTTGTAAGGTTCCGACTACAGAATACCCGGCCTGCAATGTATCCTTTAAGTTCTTTTATTATATTAGAAAGCCCTATTATTGTTCCAACTGAAGCCAATAAAAAGAAGCTAAAATTTTAGAATATATCTTGAGATCCAAGTCTTCAAATATTGTGGCTTGTTAATTTCGTAGAGATCTTCAAAGATTACAAGTAATGAATATAACCGACAAGAACCCTGCATTAAAACCCAAGAACTGTTGGGGAAAAAGTTCCGATCTATTTGGCAACTGTTGCTGATTATTTATTTGGGCTTTTAGCTTGCCACACACTGAGATAAATTTTCCACACACGCTCCTCCTATTTTTCTTTTTTTTCCAGGAGAAGCTTCTGCTAGCTGGCTGCGATTTTTCTGACAGCAACCGAGGGGTGCAAAAAAAAAGAAGTAAAGAAGGGGCGAAAAGTTGGAAGTCCTGCTGCTCCTTTTTGACAAGGGTGGACAATGGCGATTAGCGCTTGGCACTAATGGGGGAAACCCAGAAACATGGGCGAGAGTCATGTGTTTGCTCAAAGGATCTGGCCACAAAACAGGGAAGGGTGTTATCCGACGGGGAAAAGAAGGGAAATAAGGCGGGAAAATCAGAGGGCGCAGTGAGGACTATGTGTCCTGTTGCTGGTGCTGACTTGCCACTTGTCTTTATTAGTTTTTCGGACGAGTTTTGCTCCTGTCTCCTCCTGCAGTGCTCGAAAATTTACTGGGGAAAATGTGGAGAATTTATTTAATGTCTTAAAAAATAAAATTACATTTCCATTTACGCTATAAATTCAAAGAAACTTAAATAATATATAATTTAAAATTGTTTATATTTTTACATAATTTTCCTATTGAATTCCTTGGAGTTTTTCCCCAAGTGCACGTCTCCTCTTCTCGTGTCAGCAACAGGATCAGGATAAAGTGCATTGGACATACTTTGGGGTTTCGCTCAGAGGGCTGAGGCGTCAGCTATGAGCAGATTTAGCAATAAGGAAAGGCAAGGGCGGGACAAACGACTTTTGCCACTTGTTTACTTGCTGCTTAGGTTATTAGCCAATGCCACATGTGTGCTCAGCCGTCCGGCAGAACAGCGGAGCGGCAGAGTGTGAAAATTGAATTGAATTTTCCCTCAGTGAAGGGATTTGTTAAATTTACATAATTACCCAAAGGAATGAATAGATATTTAATTTCTCAGCTTGCCTGTATCTATAAATTTTCCTATCTACTTCGATCGGAGACTGGCGAGGGGATTGAACTCTGAGGTAACTGTTGCAGCTCCATGGGAGACAGAATGTCAATAATCTACCCAGATTCACTCGTGTCTGGGTCCAGGTAGAGTAGTTTTTTTTCTTCTATGGTGTGGCGGTAGTGTGTGTCCAATGGAAATTCTTTTTCGTTGTCATTTGATGTCACGCTTCAAGAGCTGGAATTGGTTTTCCTCTCGCCGCAGCATCCGAGGGAAAATCTAGCTCAGGTTATTGACTTTTTCGGGTCTCTGAGACAATAAATACTTGATGTGCTTTGTGTGTTTTTTTGTTGGATGGCGGACACTTGAGAGCGGAGCATAAATTAAAATTCAATAAAAATGTCACAGCAACACAAACAAACTCAGCAGCAGAGGGTTTTTGGGAGGGTTTTCGGGCTGCCTTTTTTTTTGTAGGATCCAGACATAATTGCATTTTGATTTGAAGCTCCTACTCAGGTGGCAAAACGAAATAACTCGAAAAATTTTTTTAAAATGTAAAGTTAAGACTTTTAAATAAGAGAACATTGGAAGGGAATTCGTATGGATCATGGGAATTCAACATTTATGGGTTTTATAAATCCCTGCAACCTTGCAACCATTTGAAAATTATTAAATAATATTAAAATTTCATGTAACAAAAAATTTAGGAAATATTCGGACTTGTATTTCGTTGGTTAAGGTTAAAAAATTCCAATTAAATTCAGCCTTTCTTTTTAATTAAGCTTGAATATTACCTTTGTTTATAACTTCTTATATTATTTCAATTTAAATTCTTACAGCTTAGTAAACTATTAACCTATTAATCTCTCCAACTTGTCGCCACACTTCACCGAGATTGCACTCAAACTCCAGTTGGCTGTTTAAAAGGCTGACTCATTGCTGGCCATTACCCAGCCCTCCTCTACTTAGAGTCGAGGGAAGAACCCCTTAACCCAACACCCCAATCGAGTCGGCCCTTGGCCCTTTCGGAATGGGACGCTCTAAACAATTAGAGAACTTTCGCAGCCATGCATTAACGCAAGGACAACAATTTAAATGAGTTGACTCCTTTCGGGGGAAGGCAGAGGGGGAAAATCACAAGCTGCTGCGACGACTGCCGACTGCCTGGAGTAACAATAAATTAATTAAAACTTTTTAGCCAATTCAATTTGTGTTGTGTTGTCGCCTGTCGTCTGTCTGTCTGTCTGTCTGTTTGTCTGCCGTCTCTTGGCCTTCCCGCCTAGGTTTTTGTCTATTTTCCCTTTTTGCTATTTTATTTGTAGTCCGTTGACTGTGTCCCTTTGAATTATAAATGCACATAAATTGTTGCGCGCTGACCAGGATTTCTGCTCCTTTCCGCTTCTTGCCAGTGCTACCCACTCCTATTTTGCTGTATTTTATACCTCCTCAGAACGCATGAATTTCCAAGTGATCTTGGTATTTAACGGATTTGAATAGCAATCAAAGTTTGTTTATTATTTAAGATAGTTTTTAGCTGGGAGTTAAATCGAACTAAAGCCCGTCATTCTCATCCTGCAAAAGGATTTTCAATATAAGATTGCAGCAGAAAAAATACAATTATCATAGTAAAAGAAATTTTGTTCTAGCAGAGCTTATTAAAAACCAAACGGCTTGCTTTTCCTTGAAATCCTTGGGGAATATTTTATAGAAAACCGAGCTGACAACCAAGAAAACCCCCCTGAAAAAAGGTCACTTACATAAACCGCCTTGACGTAGATCACAGATCCATTTCCACAATGCATTAGAAGCCAAGCCGGAAAACTCTGGAAACTATCCCCAAGAAGCCAGGCCGCAAGACAGGGCCAATTATTTGGCTAGCAACCGAATCGAGTAATAAATACACATCAGCCCCGGATTAAGATGTAGGCCAGAAGCCAAAAGGAAAACCCTCAAGAGAAGACACCGTGTGAAGGAAACGACACCTGCGAGTGAATGGAAAGAAGAGCATCAGAGCAACCCCCAAGAGAGGGTCTTCTATATAAGAGCTACTTAGGCCAGGATATTATTCCATTGTTCAACGCTTAACTCAATTGCACAATGAAGTTGTTTTGATGATGATCTCACCCCCGGACACACCGACAGACAGCTGCCCGCAAAGTGCATTCCGCCGAATGTAAAACTATATTATTAATCAATATTTATGGCAGTCAGCCAGAAGACCAGCAGACGACCCACCATCTATCAAGTGAGCAACCGAAAAAACCAAAAAAAAAAGGGGACAAAGAAATGAAAAGCCTAGAAGAAAACCCAAAAGGAAAGCGGGAAACAGGGAAACCTGTTATGCGAGAGCAAACAGACACCGCGACAGCCAGACAGCGCTGAGGGTCGAGCCAAGAGGAAAACATTTCCAGGTAAGACCTCTCTCGATTCATGCTTGTGTGCACTTTGACCACAAAAAGGTCAAGAAAACGAGGCTCTCAAAGATACAGATACTCGAGAGGGGAAGCACAGGAAAAATTAAGGTGGTCTTATAAGAGAAATAGGATAATATCTAGAAAAAGGTTCTGTATAATAAATATATAATAATATAATAAATGTTTAGGTGTTTAAAACAGTGAAGGAGTCATTACCTATAATTCTTAATCAGCATTAACATGAAAGAAATTTTATTTTTGAAAATATTTTTATTATTATTCTAAAGATTAATTCTAAAAATCTTTCCGAATTAAAATTAATGCCTTTTTGGCTTAGGTATGAATAATTTCTAATTGAAAAACCCAGCTTTCTTTTTATTAAATAACGATCCCAACCCTTTTTTTAAGTTTCCATATATTTTTCTGAGTGGAAGTGCAGCATAATAAGTTGCAGGCGGGATTTCAGGGCTGTCTTCTTTCAAGGTAGTCAAATAAATATTTTTTTCACAGACACAACTCGTTCAGATCTGGCTCAAAGTCCCTTACCCCTCGCCCACCTTCAGTTCTCATTCCCTTGAATATATATCTCTTGGAATTTCAGTGTCCAACAGTCCGTAACCAAACAGATGAGCAAACGGACAACCGTAAAAGTGTTGCCGGTGCCGTAGCCGTAGCCGTTGCCAGGGAATGTAAAGTCATCTTCATGCATAAATAAGCTCGGCAGCAAAGCAAAAAGGAAAACCAAAGTGTTCACCTCATATCAATTTCCATATTAAAAATGGTTCAAGAACGCTCTCGCCTTTGATTTGCTTGTAAAATATATTTATTTTCCCACATCATTTTGACATTGCCAGCGGACCCCGGACCCCGGTCCCCGGACTCTGGCTCTGGCCTCCGGTCTCGAAGATATTTCTAATTGAATGCACAGTATCTTCCATAGAAAGTTCTTTCTAATTCTAGCATCCGCCTGCCGGGGTTGCAGTTGGAAATAATTTCATTAAATTTCATGAGTTGGTTCTTTTTTACTTTTTTTCGAAACGTTTTTGTTTGTTGTCCAGGAGAGTTTTGGCTTGTGAACTCTTTTCGGGAATAACACTTCTGTATGCCGTTTGCTTGGTAATTTGGTTTTCCAATAATTGGTTGTAGTTTATGTTTAAACAGAGACTTCTGAAGTAAACTCCTTTCTCACCTTTGACATGGCAAGCTGGCTCGACTTCTGATTAAGTCACACCCTTGGCAAGGAAATAAAGGGAAATATTACAGCCTCTAATTGACAGCCAATTCTTGTGAAGTGTTAAAGGGGGAATAAATAAATAAATAAATGCTGCAGCTATAAATCGGTTTCTAATCTTAGTAGAATAGGCTTTAAATTAAACTAATCAATGTAGTTTTATTGTATTTTGTATTTTTGAAGTCTATTACCTTACATTTTTAAATACATTTTCCTCTGATAGTTTTCATTGAGTTCGGTGCATTTTCCCCTCATTTGCATTTAAAAAACATGTGTACTATCATTTTCCCCATTCCCTTTCCCTATTCCCAAATGCCATGCAAATTTTTTGGCCCAAAACAATAAACCATTGGTGGCCACTGTAATTAGAGGGAATAAACAGAAGGGCACAAGTGACAAATGAGCCCGATACGAGGACTTTGGTGCGGCGGTTAGGTTTATTAACGGCTCAACTCGCCTATGCTGCTGTTCGAGCCAAACTGAATAAAACGGGGCCAACATCCAGGGCCGTAGGGAGGAATAGGGTGTTGCTGCTAGCTGGTGGCGGTGCCACATGCAACTCAATTAAGTTCGGCGGCATCGACGGCTACAGTGTGGCTTAAATACCCGCCGTTGCATAATTTTCCCCGAGTCCTTTTTTTTTATATATATGGCATATTACGCTGGGCATAATAATTCACGCATGGAAGCAGGGAGCGGAGGTACCGGGGTAGGGGAACTGTGAACAGCGAACAGGAGCAGGCTTCAAGCGTTGCGAAAACTAATTAAAACCGACCGGCCACTGCCAATTAAGGTGGCCAAGAGGACCGAGAGGACACACCCACACTCAACATGCATGAATTTCTCATCATAAATAGTTCACTCGTTGGCGGCGTTGGGGCGCGGCACTTGAGGGGGACTTGCCTTCAATGGGGCTCATAGAAATCATAACCGTTCAGATTGAAATGTATTTATTAAATAAATACGATTTTCTTATATAAAAATATACTTAAATATCATATATAAGCTTCATTCAATGCTCTTTTAATGGAATTCGCCAAGTGTAATCTGTCTAATTAAAGTCAACCCCAAAAAAATGAAGCTTTATGACTTTGGCGGCGCCCAAAAAAAAGCGGTTTTATATTTCAATGGGCCCCAGCAACAACAAGAACTCCCGGCGACTGCAGTTGAGTTTCTGTAATTAATTGTCACTCCGCACACGTACCCGCACAATGCGAGATCCTGCGATAGGGAGGGATATATAGAGTTAGAGGTAACGCGTAACGGCAGAGACACACTGACCCTAATTACGTGTAACGAGTTCATAAATGCTACACGCACCTGCAGCTGCTGTCCCCACAACAATGTGGCAACAAAGCGGAGAAGCGGGGAGGAATTCGCCCAAAAATACCCTTAAAAATTGGCTTATTTATTTAACATGCATTTTGTGAGCTAAATAATGAATAATAAATATTGTATTACTATTAATCAGTTTTATATTGTGATGCTTAATAATATTTTTATAGTTTAAGAATATTAAAAAGCATTCCTTATTTATTAGACTGAGTTCTGAGTTCATTATCATTATATTATTCCCCTTAATGCATATGTATGTAGTTACTTGCTTATTGTAGTCTCCATTTTTAAATCCAAATATATTTAGAAATACTTCCCTTAGAGCTTTATAAATCCTCAGAGCTACCCCAAAAGAGAAAGAGTATCACTTGAATGTCACTGGCGTCCCAGACGATTTTAGCTCAACTTGTTGTGGTCTCCTGTTGCGGCTAATTAAAATTAGGAAAGCGAAACCTGGCAGCGGCGGCAACTTTTGCCATTGTCATTTAGGCCCAGGGATTGTCTGACTCCGGATCCCATTCCGGATCCGTCTCTCGGCTCTCGGCTTTCCTCGAGGACCTCGAGGACGTCCTGTGACGTGTGGCAACTCCGTGACGTCTGTGTGTGTGTTTGGACAGTTTTGTGATTTCACAACTGTTTCATGGCCATGTTCAGTTATGTTTCATTGTTGTCCTCGTTTCGTGTCGTTATGTCCTTTATTTTTCCTGTCCATTTTTTCTTTTTTTCGTTTTTTTTTTTGTTCGTCTGCTGGCGTCAGTTAATTAATCTTGTCACTTGTCACCTGAAGTTTCTGGCTTAGCGCGGCTTGCCGTTTCCATTAATGCCACCTGACGTCATGTCACAGCTCACACCTTCTTCTGCAGCTGGATTGGGCTCGGCCGCAATTGTTTAATTTATGAATGGACTCCTGCGGCCTGCCTCGGAGGTTACGTGGGTCAATAATTAATAACGGTGGGAGAGTTAACGTTAACCCACAAGCGACCTTAATGGAGTACACTATTTGGGGGAGTCCTCAGGGATTCCATAATCACTCCACTGACAGCTGATAAAAAGTGCTTGCAATTTAAACTGAAAACTGAACTAAATTAAAATGTAACTGATTGTAAAAGGTAAGATCTTTGTGCCAATTTGAGTGTAATTTATTTAAATAATTTTGTTAGATAGTTTACTTATTGAAAACTTTATATATGAATGGCTTTTATTTCAATTTCCTGCATTTATTTAAACAATCAATTTGCAATTCCTGTTCTCATTCACCGTTCCTGCAAGTAATTAAACGAAACAGACTCTTGAAACTGTCATAAATACAACTGAGGGGGATTTTACAGAACCAGACTGCTGCACCCACAGGTTATTATTTCTCATTATCCAGGGATATATCTGTCTGTCTTTGGCTCTGTCTGCTTTACTCTCCATCTTCGGATAGACTATCATCTCACTGACCGGCATTGCAGGCATTATTGATGAGGTTTCCCTTAACGAACTCCCAGACAGCTCAGCGCCTTCACATATCTCCCACTCGTACTCCGGATCCGTACTCGTACTTGTACTTATCGTGCACATAAAAGTCAAAAGAAATCGCCAGCGTTTCCCGTTTGATTGCAGCTAGTGCTGGTGTGTGTACTTTCCACTGCCTTTTCCCGCATTTTCCAACCATGGAATAAGTTTGTATTGCAGGTGGCAAAGCATAAAACTTCATTATTGTGTCGTGTCGCTTACGTGCGATGATGGCAATAGAATGCCGTTAACATCTGGCAGTCGCATCAGCGGCAATGATACCGCAAAACAGCGCCAACACCAGCAACACCAGCAACAGCAGCAGCAGCAACAGCAACAGCAACATGGGCAACATTCAACGCTGCGAGGGGCAACAACAAAGGCAATATATCATGAGTCCAGCTTTTAGCGAGCTTTTCATAATCAGTGATGCATTGCCAACAGCTAGCAGCTGACAACCATGAAGAGGAGCTGCACTTGGAAAAAATACAAGAGCCTCAGGAAATTGTAAAATGAAAAAGATACATAGATACAATTTACATGAGTCCAATATCCCTTAAAAATTTTAATTTTAAGCATACTGATGAATAATATTATAAATATTATAAATAAGGATTGATTTCTGTTTTTGTAGTGTAAAAAGGGCGGTAAAAATAGCTGCAATGTTGGCTGGTCGTCGATGACATTGTTGTTGTACCACCGCCCAGCTATTGTTGCTGACATAAATCCATATTTTGTACGGCAAATTTCACGATTGGTCGCCGGCACCAACACCGAACACAAGCAAATCATAGGTGGGAAAGCCCGGGAAATTGCTAAAAAAAAAACGCTGGAAAAAAACTATTTCCAATTAACTTTAAAGTTTGAAGAAGGTAAACTAGGGGGCGACTGCACTGAATGACAATGACAATGACACTCGGGACACCGGAGACCCAAGCAGCATAAATCCCATTTGAAGATGACAAAATATTCCAAGAATGCAGAAGGAGAGGTGGAGGATCTCCTTCGGTCCTTGTGTCCATCATTCTTCATTTAGTGGCCCGACACGAGCATAGGATGTCAGCAGCTGTTGGCTCTGACTCTGACTCTGACTCTTGCTTTGGCGTCATCATCATCGTCATCGATGTGGCTCCATTTGGCGCCACCTTTAAAAGGCGGTTGGGGTTTGGCGGGTTGGGGAGTTCTGGGATGAGACCTGATGTCATTGGGAGAAAGGATGAGGATGAGGAGGGAGACAGTTGAATGTGCAACGCATGCGGAAAGCAAACAAAGCGCGACAGGCGGGCAAACAAACATCCAACTGACAGCAGAAATGCGCCACTGAGACAGATGAATGGTGACGAAAGCGGGAGGAGGTCCTGCAGGAGGTTCGGAGGACTTCATGCACACGAAGTCAACAGTCAAGCGGGGAGCTCGCGCTTCCAGGACATTGCACCCTGCGGTATTTGCTTTCCATTTTTCGCCTTTAAAGTGTTGCCTACATTGCAGCCACCAAGAAGGGGAGGCGGAGGAAGTATTGAAGGGAAAACTGAATAAATAGGAAAATCCATACAACTAAAGTCTGCTTATTAAAAAAAATATAGAGTGTGTAGAAAGGCAAATAAAATAGACCATACAAAATACGAGAATTAAGATCCTAATCCTAATGAATTAAGAGACTTTAGAATGTGATGCCTTTCTGTGATTCATAATTTATTTTTTTAACTAGTTTCCCACTTTAAATTTAAAACCAGAACCCATAAATAGCTCTCTCTTTCTCTCTCTATCTATAAATCGCATTCTCTTGTTAGTGCCTAAAAATACCACCAAAACTGAAACGATTCCCTTGGAACTGACTGCAAAAATGTTTTATTAAATCCAACAGCTATGCCAGAACACACACAACATACACACAGTGCTCCTGTGCTCACACACCCATCATCCCGGGCAGCTTAAAGTGCTGCCTCCTCTAATTACTTAATTACGTGCTCTGCTATCGCGGAAACCCGATGGTGCTGGACACACGGAATGGGGAATAGGCGTTGGGTCGAGAGGGGAGTGAGTTTTCCGGAGCCGGACAAAGAGAAACCAAACAGAAGCCAACCGGAGAGCCACCGAAAAAGCCGCAACTGGTTACACCTGCGGCCAGACTAATCTATAATGTGCCATAAAGCGCTAAACGGGATGCGATGCGGGATGCGAGGGGCAATACGAGAGCTGTCTCTTTAGTTTCCCCTTCTCACTAGCCTCCATCAGCATCACTACGACCACCTCCGCTATTTTCCCAACCGCTTTTCCTCCGTTTTTGCCGTGTTGATAAGCCGCATTGTGTCCGGTGAGTTGCGCACGCGGCTTTTGTGGCCGAGCGGACAGGCGAGCGCTAGAAATGTTTATGGCTCCATGGGGAGCTGGAGCTGGAGCTCAGTATGTGTGCGAGTGTATCTTGGATGAAGTACCACACCGTAAAAAAAAATCATACTGATTTTGGCTAAATTGCAATCAAAAATCTTTGCAAAAATGAATAAGGCTTATTCACAGGCGGAGTTTTTATCATTTGTATTATTTCAATGTTTATAAAAAATGGTATATGAACTGTAACTATTTTTCTGCATTTTATATTAGAGTAATTATTGAGACTTGAGCAAAATCTGTAGAGGTTTTCTTACTAGCCACCACTAAGAATATTGGCAAGCATAAAATCTTTAGACTTTAAGTATAAGTAAAAATGTTATTGCATGGAATACATTTTATATTCATCCCAAGAATAATCTAAATATTCGTTAATGCTCTTCAAACAACAAAAAACTGATGATAACTAATTACCGATGATTATGATACGACTCCTGCCTTGATTTTCTGAGTGTCCTGGCGCTTTTCTATGTGAGAATATGTGAGGCGGCGCGTGTGGCAGCATGGAGGCACAGGTGTAAGTGTGAGTGCCGTGGCACAGTTGTTGTGGCCATTCTGATCCGCAACGAAGCGCCTAAAAGTCCTTTGTGCCTTCTGTCCTTCCTGTCGAATGGCGGACAGTGGAAGTAAAAGGCCGGAAGAGGTTAGCTCGACTGTCTTTTTAGATTTTTTCTCTCTTCACAACAGGGCTTCTTAAATTTTATTTCAAATTGAGATAAAATTTTCTAAAAGCTGGGATATTCCTAATTTATTTGTAACACAAATGATGAACGGCTTGCAAGCAAGAATTCCTATTTAATTAAAAAGGGTATTGTGTTTTAAAAAAATTAAACAAGGGAAATCAAATTAAGTACAATTAACTGTATTTAAAAAATAATATTTTAAATGTTTTCATTAGCCAATTCACACGCCACACAAATGATTTGGACGAATTTTGCCCATGCCTTAAAAGCAGGCAATGAAATCTGTTGAAATAATCATTTATACAAAAAACTACTGCATACTTTGGACTAAAATAGAAATGGGAGAAAAATTAGTTTTGTAAAAAGGGGGAAACTTTTTAATAAACTATTTTGCCACTATTTAAGAGAAAAAATCTATTTAATTAACTAATAAAAATATTTAAATATTTATTTAATATTTAAAGTCATTAAAATAACCCAAAAAGTTAAATAAATAGGAAAAATAGGGCAATTCACGCCCAAGCCTATTTCTTAAATCACTGGTTTATTTTTAAGTTTTAAAATTATATTTGTCTTTCTATTTACACTTCAACAGCTTTTAAAATATTATACATCTTCAACAAATTTTTAATTAATTTTTTTCTGCTAGAATTCTTAACTATTATTTCCGTAAAGGACTTTAAAGGTAATTGGTTTATAAACTATTTATTTCTCGTGACTGAGTCAACTTTTTGGTTTAAACATGTAATAATACTCAAAATCTTTATTGTTTTACAGTTTTTTATAATTTTTAGACTCAAATAAATTTAAACAATGTTTTTGTTGTAAACAAGATGTTGTTGTTGTAACTGAGATGTTGTTGTTGTTGTCAACACAAAACCAGATTTTAATCTGGCCATTTCCAGTACAAATTCGTCAATTTCGGGATTTCAGATACCAGGCGCTCAGAAGGCAGCAGCAAGCGAATGAACACTATTATAAACTGTTATACTTTAGCCAAGTTTTAAACCTTATTGGTGTGCTGCTAAGCGAAGACTCCAACCATTTATACCAGAAAGTTCGAAACTCGGCTAAACTGTTATACCGTTCGAAACTGGGCTAAAGTATAACAGTTTATAAAACGTTTCAGTCGCTTGCTACTGCCTTCTGTGCGCCTGGTATATAAAATTCAGAAATTAACGAATTTGTACTGAAAATGCGCGGATTTGAATCTGGATTTGTGCCTACAACAACAACAACAACAACAACTACAGCTACAAGAGTTTGTACAACAACAACAACAAAATTTTGACAACAACAATTTGCAAAAAAACCTTAAATTCATACATGATCTAAAACACATCTCTTCGCCCGCCAAATTTGAATTTAAATTCAAAATAAAATGTTATTTATTTTCCATTGTTTTTGTTGTAAAGAAGATGTTGTTGTTGTAAAAGAGATGTTGTTGTTGTTGTAGGAATAATTTCAGACTTCAATCAGGCCATTTACAGTACAAATTCCTTATTTTCGGGATTTCAGACACCAGGCGCACAGAAGGCAGTAGATGGACGATGAGCAAGCATAATTTGCTTTGAGTGAAAGCTTTAGCGCACACTCAATTCTATATTTTCACTCAAAATAATGAGTTAAAGCTTTAGTGCGCACTCAAGTCAAGTGATGCTTATTTAGCTATTTTGCAAGATTTTGAGAAAAAGGCATCAAAATAGCTAAATAAGCATCACTTGACTTGAGTGTGCACTAA